>CAXHUQ010000562.1:60000-75000 GCA_964020085.1 Micromussa lordhowensis | reverse complement strand
TTAGCTACATACTTTATGTTTGACCATTAAACAAAACATATATTAGCTGATTGACAAGAAATTAGGTGGGCCTTATAACGTTTCTTAAACATGTTAAATGTATTTGCTTTTTTTAATGCCAAGGGGACAGCTTCCCACATGACAGAAGCAGAGTACTTAAAAGTAAATTTGCCAATGTTAGTTCTAACTTGTGGTCAGTAAAAGTTAAGCTTAGTGGAATTTCTGGTGTTATAGGAGTGGACAGTTGTTGTAGGTGTTAAAAAGTTATGGAAGATTTCTGGAACAGTTGATGGATTGTTGTATAATTTAAATGCCAGTGAGCAGATTTTGAATTTAACAACATTTTCAAATTTTAAAATATCAAGGATTTGATAATATGGTAAAGAAGGCTCCTGTTTGTTTGCAAAAAAAATACTACGGATGCATTTATTTTGTTTAGTGCATATCTTATTTAGATTAGTCTGATAATTGTTGCCCCAACACATTGCACCATAATTAAGATAAGGGTAAATAAGTGCATAATACAGCTGTCTTAACATCTTTAAATTCAGGTAGTTCCTTAGTTGGTTCAGGACTCCAAGGTTTTTAGTCAATTTGCCTTGTACATGTGCTATTTGAGTTTTCCAGTTTAAATGATTATCTAAATAAATACCTAAATATTTGATACTAGTTTTGCGTTCAATGTTTAAAATGTTAATATTGTGTATAGCTGGCTTCTGTGGAGATGTTATTATCATAAAGTTTGTTTTCCTCATGTTAAGAGACAACTTATTGAGATTGCAATAGTTAATTACTTTCTGGAGTTCTGTGTTCATAACTGCCTCAAGATCTTTTGAAGTTTTAGTAGCATAGAAGATATTAGCATCATCAGCAAAAAAGTCGAAAGGAAAGCACATCTGAGGAGTTAGCAAGATCATTTATGTAAAGAAGAAATAACAGTGGTCCAAGGGTTGATCCCTGGGGAACTCCACAAACAATCTGGAGAAAACTAGATTCAACATTACCTAGTTTCACATACTGAGTTCTGTTAGTAAGGTAACTTGTGAACCAATCTAGAGCTATTCCACGTATTCCATATTTATGTAATTTCCTTAGCAGTATCTCATGATTGACAGTATCGAAGGCTTTCGAAAAGTCTAGAAAGACGCCACATGTAATGAGATTGTTGTCAACTGAGGTTTTAAGAATGTCAGTTATTTCTAGAATAGCAAGCTCAGTAGAATGGTCTTTTCTAAACCCAAACTGGTATTTGAACAAAATATTGTATTTATCTATAAATAAGATGAGTTGATCATTGACAATTTTTTCTAGGATTTTACTAAATGGTGATAGAACTGCTATGGGTCTATAATTTGCAGGATCTGTTGCATCCCCAGATTTGAATATTGGGGTTACTCTTGAAACTTTAAGTACATTAGGCACAATACCTTGTATGATTGACTGACTGTAGATATATGAGAAAGGTTTAGATAATTCATGGCTGGCAAGTTTTATTAACTTGTTAGGAATATCCAGTGAAGCCTTCCTTTCATTTAGATTTGAGAATAACTCAGCCACATATTCTTCAGTGACAGCTGATAAGTAAAAACTATTTGCAGGGCTATTATGTATATATTTGGTGGGGTCATCACAGGTAGGGTTAATTGCACTAGCAAGGGTAGGGCCAATTGTAGTGAAGTGCTGATTAAATTGGTTAACGATATCAAGTTCATTAGTGTAAACCTTATTATTTCTTATGATCCTAGAAGAACAGTTTGATTGAGCTTTAACTTTCCTTTTAATAATTGTACCAATAAGCTTCCATGTTTCTTTCAGGTTTTCTTTGTACAGCTGAAAATATTGGTTATAGTATTTCTCTTTGGCTTTAGCCTTCATTTTGTTAAGTAGATTGGAGTACTGTTTATACTCTTTTACCTTCATTGGATTTTTGCTGAAAAAATGTGATTTATACATCTTTTGTTTCCTTTTAATTGATTTTAAAAGCCCTTGTGTTAACCAAGGTTTGCTGAATTGTTTCATTTTAGAATTAGTTGCTTTTTTTAAAGGGGCATGCTTATTGACAATATCTTTCACTTTGTTTATACATGTGCAAGTTATCTCATGAAGATCAGTAGAGGTGGAGTATAAATCTGGCCAGTTGATTTGACTAATGTCAGCTAAATATTGCTCTTTGCAAAAGTTTCTATAATCTCTATAATATGTTATCTGCTTGTTTTTAGAAGTGGGTACATTACAGATGCAGAAAACAGGCAGATGGTCAGATACGTCAGCTAGAGCGATACCAGAAGTAGTGTTTTGAGTGGGAGCATTAGTATAAATATGATCAATTAAAGTGGAAGAGTGATCTGTGAGTCTAGTGGGTTTGGTGATGAGTGGAAGAAAATTGTTAGAATACAGCATATTAAGATAGTCTTCAGTGTTAGTATGCTCATTGTACCTCAAGAAATTTATATTTACATCTCCTATTATATAAATATGTTGTTTCCTTTTATTTAAACTTTTAATTATGGTTTTAGTTCTTCTGTGAAACCTGGCATATTAGCTGAAGGATGTCTATATATGCATCCTATAATAATATTTGATTTATTATTGCTAGTAATAATTTCCACCCAACAGGATTCAACCAGAGGCATAGTAAACAGAAATTCCTCTATTGATTTCCTATCGTTCATTGTAATTTTCAATACTACAAAAGACAAAATGCCTGTATAAATTGACTGTATAATAAACTTCACAGGTTACAATAAACTTGTCTCAATTTCTTAACCCAAGTGATTTTGTTGACAAAAAGTTAAGGCTCTGCCAAACTGTAATACTGCTACTTACGAAAACTGACAACCGAAGAGAAATGTGCTTTATGATCACTTTTTACACTTTTTCTTTTTACAAGGTTACACTTTTCAACTATGAAATAAGAAAAATATGGTAATTATTTCAAGGAATAAACTGAGCCATCAGTGTAAAAATGCAAGTGGTTTTGCCCATTCTGAATGATACACTTGAATCAACATGAAGTTGTAATGTAGAAAATGAATTAAACAAGTACTGTATAATTAAGGAAAATGGCATACATATATCTTGTCAATAAGTGTATCTCTAGATGATGTGGTGTTCTCTTATCCATATCTATCAAAAATTACCTTTTTCCTGAAGCTTTGAGTATAACTGATTATACAGAGAGTGAAGTTGTGTACTTCTTCTTTGCAGTGGGTGCCATGTGTAATTGAATAAGCAAACTCTTGCCTGGGTTGAAAGCCAAGATTGCAGCTGGTTCACCCAATATCAGTCACCAATGCATCTGCCAGTTTGAATCCATCCATATGTGGTTGTATGCATCCATCCTCTGAGACCCTGGGGCAGTCAGAGGGGGTGAGGGAGAGACAAAACAATGAGAAAAAACTGTCCTTACGGCCACTGGCTGCTCCTGAATCTCTGAGGATGGATGAATACAAGATGGTAGATGAGTCTTTGGAAAAAAAAGCCATTTTGGTCTTGAAAATTACCAGAGTCCTAATCCAGGAATTGTTCTACAGACCAGCATTAATTATGGTAGCAGAAACATTACCAGGAAAGTCTAGGGCTTGATAGTATGGACTATGATCACATGGCCACCTCTGTTTTGCATTGCCTTAGGCTTCTAGAAGTTCAATATGAGACTGAGTCCTAGCTGACTCTGAGTTTGAAATGTATGCAAATTATGAACTGAAAGGGATACCCAAGCCTGTGTACAGGTGCCAGCTGCTCCTCAAGAAAAATCGAAGAGGGGCAACTCTGTGTCATCATTGATACCAATTATAATGACGTGGAGACAACAAACGAAATTGCTCACTGAACGTGATCTTTTAATTAGACCACTATATTAGTAATGGTAATAGGACTGAGTGGAGTCCAATTCGGTCTGTAATCATACGAGTGATAACAAAATCGGACGACCGTGCAGCAGGAGTCCGATTTGTTAATCACGAGTATGATTACAGACCAAATTGGACGACACAAAGTCTTATAATTTACCAATTAATCATAAAAATTACAATTTCCGAGAAAAGAAGAATAGCCAAGTTATGGAAGATAGGGAAAATTTGCATTAAAATACGTACAAAGGAGATGTAAATATTCTAGGGCCACCGCACCTACTACCGGCAATTAGGCGCCAAAAACACAAAAGCAAGCGTGTGCACGCACGCACGTAATTACAACCGTGAATGTGATTGGTTGATTTAAACTACAACTTCGAATGTGATTGGCTTATTGAACTGTCCGATAACAAACTGTCCAATAACAAACTGTCCGTTAACAACTTGGCAAGTGAATTAATGGAAAATAGGAGTTTTTTTAAACCAATCACAATCGAGGAAATTGTAATTTTTATGATTATGACCTTTACTATAGTTCGGTTCAGAGATAAAAGATGGAGTTCTTGTGGAATGATCTTGTTGCTATAAATTTTGTCTACATCGATAAATCTCACTTTTATAAAATAGAATAGATTTCCAACAAATTCTAAGCAAGTTGTACACTACAGCATGCTTGTTTTATCACTCAAATGCTATTTAGTTGGTCAATTTGCAGAGGATTGTATGGGTGGCCTTGGTTCTTTAGTAGTTTCACTGTTGCACTCCCAAAATGTAACAATTTTCTAATGTGGTTTCCACAGTCTTGTCAGCCCGAGCAATAAAACACAAAGCACTAAATTCAACAATTTGAAAATGTTATGCTTCATTATTATTATGTTATTATATGTTATTATGTTATGCTTTATTAGGCTTTATAACATAGATAGGACCCTGCGCATGCTCTGATTGGTAAAAAGCCCATGTTTTATCAGAGTATAAAAACATAGAAAAAGCATGTTTTATTGTTTTGCGCGCGTAAAATCTATATCATAAAGCAAATGAAGAATGCTGATCCATGTATTACACTGTGGTAAAACACTCCAGACATTTGAGAACACTCGAGAAGTTTAGAAAACACCCGCCTGCGGCTTATGTTTTCTACATTTCCCTTGAGTTCTCAAATGCCTGTTGTGTTTTATCACAGTGTAATACACGGCTTAGGCTTCTTTATTTGTTAATTATTATTATACTGTAAAGCCAATCCAGACATTTTTTTCACACATCCCAGGATAGATCATGTGTCCTTGAACATGATTATCAATGGTAGCTCATAGAAGTCCACCGTCTGATTTTTCTTAAGGATACATATTGCAAATAGATAAAATCATTTGATTTATTAGCTATCAGAGTACCTTTTTTTCAAAAGAAAAAAAAAGAAGTAATTTCAACAATATTTTAAAGCCATGTAAATTTTCTGGTACATCGGTAGTTCTGTATAAAAAGGGCTAAATGACAGGACCACTCTTAAAATCCTAATGATATCCTTACTCTGATGATAATGTGAAGAAGACGTGCATGACTTGATGTGAAACATCAAGATCTGTGAAACTGCATAGAACTTTGGTGTAATTATTATTGTTGTGTCACATGTAATAAGTTTTTCTTTTTATGAAGTAATCTCTCTGTTTTCAAGTCTCTTTTATTTCAGCGGGGTTAGGCTATGTTTCCACACTTTGTATGCCTGAAGTTTTTAGACATGCAGAAATAGTTTTTGACTTCACCAGTGCCACTAGTTAGAACCGAAATAAATGACCATTTTTTCACATTAAAGTGGAAAATAAAATTTCTACGACTGATTGTTGATTACGAGTAGCATGTCACTGCAAGTTGGACACTATAAATGCATTATTTAGCAAATTAAATAGACCTTTCTGATGATATGATTTATTACTCTTTCAACATGCTATATACTTGCCTGGAAAATGTGGAACTTTATCCCCTGCCCAAAATTGTACATGGTTTCTCTCGCAAAGTACAATTGATGTATGCTCCAGCACATTCAGTATAGAAACAGGTTTACTTGTGTGAGATTCCAGCCCGTCGTGATTTGGGTGTCATTGATGCTGAGGCAACATGTTAGTAAATTACATTCGCAAAAAGGCTGTCTTAGCAATGAAGTCAGTGAGTTGGACCAGGAAACATCTGGCCCAGGATGATCTTAAGTGTATCGCAAACATTTTTGTTATTCACAGCTCAGTTATTGTAACCACCTCCTTTGTAGACTGACCCTAAACTTGAGCATGAAACGAGCATCAAAACTAATTAAATAGACCACATCACTTTCATGCTTAGGGACCTTCACTGGCTTCCTGTTAACACACATTATTTTAAACATTATACTTTGAAGTTCTGTATCTCTAAAATCTTCTCTGAACAATTTGCTTTCTACCTATGCACATATGTTATTGAACTAGCTATTGGTTGAATCCCTTTTTTCGCAAGTTTATGGGCCGAGAAGCAGGTGAGGACCATAAACTTGCAAAAAAAGAATGAGACCGGCAATATTCCCCAATGAAGCCTGAACAAGCTTACGTTAAATAAAAACCGTATTATAATGGCTCTTGTAAAACTCTGACTTGATAAATTGATGCATCCCTGCAGTCCTGAAAACATGGGTGCAAACGTTGAGCATTTATTAATAACAGTTTTCGGGCTTCTTTAATGAAAGATGAACTCAAATTGCCCTCTAGATATGAAGGACAAAAGATTTCTACCTTTTCTTTTGTGCAATGTTTTGAGAAAGCAAATTGCCAAAAATTATACTTGCGCACCCACTCGGGGCTCCTGTTGTTACATGAGTTCACCCTGCCTAAATAAATTTTGACTTGACTTGACCAGACTTGCAGTCCATGTTTCAAACATTGGGCTGCTTAGGCGAACCAATAAGAATTCTCCTTTACATTTTGGACCAGCTTGCCATATAATACTGTCCATTACGTTTGTAGCTTGTCAACTGTAAACCAATTTGTTCTCTCACTCTTTTCAGTTTTCTCAGTCCTACAAGTACCTGGTGTTTCAAAGGCTACTTATGGCCAACAGACCTTTTCTTTCTACGCCCTGAAATTTTTTAACCTTTTACCCCTGTCTAAAAGACATTCTGAGACCAGGAACATTTTTAAAAATAAAGTCAATCATTTCCTTTTTGTAGTTATTGTTAACTATACATGTAGTTTTATTTTTTAGCTTGTTATATGTTTTTAAGTTGTTGAAAATTCCAACCTTTTTAAAAGAAACAACTTAAAAAAAACTATTTTATAATAATTATATACCACTTATTAACCGAGAGTGAGGTCATTACAGGGAAATCTAAGACCGAGGCCTTGATGTGAGGTCAATACATCAAGGCTGAGGTCTGAGATTTCCCTGTAATGACCGAACGGACGAGGTTAATAAGTTGTTTATTATATGGCCTTTTTAGCGCTGAAAAAAAAAAACGGAAGCGCTTTCCAATATCCATTTGCGCGCACGAGAGATCATTCGAGGCCATGTTCACTGAACAGAGAAAACCCTGGTAGTGCGATGGAAACCAGAAGGGACAGTAAAAACAGTTTCTTTGAAAATGAGACAATTTTTGCCTTTATTACGCCAAGATCTAGGTCAAATTTAACATTGAAAACAATTTTTTTATAATGCCCGCTCAGCAGCCAATCAGAGCGCGAGTACTATTGTAGCCATAATAAACAATATTATTTTTTCTATTATTTATATTTTTATCCTAAATTATTAGAAGCACATTAAATGTGCCAATATGACTTTCTTATATTATTTTTAATATTATTATCCAACTCTGCTTCGTAGAGTACAAATATCGCGCGAAACGAGTACAAATATCACACGATATTTGTACTCGTCTCATTCCTCCCGGCCTCGTGAAGTTCAAAACCTTGGCAAGTCAGAATTTTGGGAAAAGAAATCGTTGGATAATAAATCTCTTATTAGACGTTTTGGTGTGTAGTATCGCTGTATATTTTTACTCGTTGTTTGTATTTTGACTCGCCCTACGGGCTCGTCAAAATACCGCACAACTCGTAAAAATATACAGCGATACTACACACCAAAACGTCTAATAAGATATATTTATTGCTAATTACAGGTCAGAACTAATTATCTTACTGAAGCTTTCACTTATTCCTACCAGGCACCAGAGAAAGATTCTTGATGAGACATTACCCATCAGATATTCTGGTTTGTCTAACAATGCACATTTGGAGCTAGTTGCCAGCCCAAAATCAAAGAAAGGTAACGGAATGATTGCTTTTATAATATACTTCTTGTTACAATTTGCTACATAACATTACATAACATATAATTATTGTGTTTGAACTTGTAATTGGCAGATATATTTTTGCAGATTGCAGGTTGAAACCACCTGTTTATTTGAGTTGAAGTCAAATAAACCCCAGTGTAAAGGTTAACCACAAGCAAACTACACTGTAAGCTAATTTAGGCTAACCGCAGTGCTATTCAGGCTGACTGAAGTGCTAACTAAGGACACTCTTTTGAACTTAAAAGTTTATTTTTCAACCTGCAAGTGTGAGAAATACATGTACCTGCCGGCTTAAACATAATCTTCATAAAAAAGGATCAACTTTCAAACAAAATTTGTGATCCTTCATAACAGTTTCATTTAGCCAGTGCTATGTAGGAAAACTGCCCATATTCTGTGGAGCAGAACATGATAATGCCAGTGACTGGGAATGAGTTGTAATCATTGTTAAGTTCCCTAGTATCCATCTGACATGACACTGTCCTAAATAAATGTAACTTTTTGTTACCAGCACAGTCCAATTCTACTGTGGGCTTACAGCTTGAGTCTGGTGAGAGACTTGTCAAGGAGTTTCCCTCATCAGCATCTCTGTGGGATGTCCTTACACACTGGGATTCAGGCCAAGACAGGTTAGAAGATTACTGCGCCTTTCAATAACATGCGGACTGTAAAATTCAAAGCTCAACCGACAAATGCATTTTTCATTAACATCAATCAAATGTTCGGCGGTTCTTCCCAGCTTCCGACTACTGCCGAAGGCGTGGTAGTCAAATCAAATCGTTGAGCACAGTTCAGACAACATAGTCGGAAGCTGGGAGGAGCTGCCAAACATTTGAAAAACGCATTTGTCGGTTGAGCTTTGAATTTTAGAGTCCGCATGTTATTGAAAGGCGCAGTAAGCTTTCACTTACATGTACGTGTAGTACTAAAGATATTAGCGAAAGGTTAAATCTGTTCTTCTTCCAGTGATTGGGGGAGTTAGCAGTACCCCCTGACTGGAAATATGCTTGTTTCTCGCAGGTTGCATCTTGGAATTTGTCTGATTGCTCTAGGCAGGGAGACTACTGATAGTAGTCCCAGCTCTTTATGTCTTTTACTACAGAAAATAGGAGCTAATTATCTGTCAGACTGATGTCCCATCTGAAGGTGAAGAATGTTTTGTTCTGACTTTGTTTATGATGTTTTCCTAGCCCTCACCAAGGGAAGATCATCAATCCTTCTCCAGAGGAACACAAGAGTCCAGTGTGCATTTACATGACACAAGAGGTAACTGCTGTAATCATAACTGATACCCAATAACCATAGTTATACTGATTTATGTTTTGAACTTAACTCTGTCAGATTTTATCTGTGTTTTGATGGCCACATTACTGCAACAGGGTCACTCCTTATGGCTGTTGTTGTTTTGTATTCAATATTTCAATAATTTTACAACAGTTACATTTGTTAAACAATCACTGAATGATTTATTTCTAGATTAAAGGTGAAAGCTCACTGCAAAGTGCAACTTTGCATTCACTGGGCTTGACTGGAAAAAGAGCAGTTATAAGGTATACATGATTTCCTTTGTACAGTATTTTTTTGCACAGTAACAATGGTGCTCTTGATCGATGACAATTTTGATCTGCTCATCCAAAAATGTGTAGAACACATGTTTTGATTGGAAAAAAATTTTCAAAGAGACCTGTAAGTTAAATCTGTAAGTGAAGGTAAGCAAATGAGTCATTGGATTTGATGAACTCATAAAGTGTGATCAAACACTGTTTCAGGTCTTACCAATGCTGCAATGGATTTTAAAACATGGTCAGGTGTGAAAAAGGTGTTATGGAAGTATTTTGTTCTTAAATAGGCTTGGATAGTGGTTTGAGTGCCTCTCCCAAACATTCAACAGACAACAGCTTTCCCTCCCAAACTCATGGTAGAAAAGCCTTTTGCCCTGTTAACTTAATCGCTTCATGTACTTGACAACTTACAGGCTAATGCACAGACAATTACAGGACGCGGTTGAAGAACCCAAGATAGCAGCGATTCCATCAACAGAAGAAGGTATTTATTCTGGAAATTATTAATTTTGTTTTATATCATACATGTGCATGTAAATTGTACAGCATTGAGATTTACAGATGGAAAATGTGGTGAGTGTAAATGTTTGGGGTCATTGCCAACTGAACAAAACCAACTTAAAATTTAACTTCATGTGATTGGAGTCAAGATCAGTAACACTCAGTTTAAGGTTTGAGTGAACTTGGGTTTCTTGATTGAACATAATCAAACTGACCAAAAATTTAAGGCAATTGCACCTCTCATCTACCTTGTAGTAGCTACATAGTGGGGAAGGTGAAGTCTGCTTCTTGCGAAAGTTTCCCATTTGGCCAGAACATAATTATTCTGATACATAGTTTCAGTAGCATTTTGTTATTGAGCAACTAGCACCTTCCTTGATGGGTTGCTAGTCCAATTAAATTCACTGGTACCTGTTTATACACATGGGAGGAGAGAGGTACTGTATGTGAGTCAGCATAAAATGTCTTGCCATGACCTGACTGGATCGCTAGATCTAAGAGCTGTGAGAGGCCAGCCTGCTACTCAGTATGCCACTACACCTCTCAGATAATTGAGTGAGGAATTTATAATATTATTTTTCTTATCTTTCAGCAAATAGTGAACCTGGTCAAAGTGTTAATTTGGACAAAGATTTAGTGCCATCAGTAGCTAACGAGATTATGTCAGGGCAAAGGAATATAGTGGTAAACAAACCTGTGGTTACATCTGCAACATCATCATCTAAAACCACAAGCCAAGAAAGCTCAAGTGAATTCCAGAGAAATGTTAGGGTAGATGATACTGCAAAGATGAGCTTTAAAGATACACATATACAAGGTAAGATAATTTTGTTTGTCAAGGATTGTTTTAGCCTGCGAAAACAGCTGTTCTTCTTCGCTCCTGGGCCTACAATGTCATGTAAGTGGCACTCGGGCCGGAGAAAAGAAGGACGACTGTTTTCACAGGCTATGGGCTGTTTACAGTGTGAACAAAACAATGACTAAAGCAGTGCAATAAGTTGAATTGCATCTTCTCTGCCCAAAATGTACATATATCAAACGAAATTGAAGCATCACCCGTGATGTAGATAATAGCCGGGAGCGGGGAAAAATACCTTCTGTCAACATGATTTTTCCGGCTGAAAAATGATGCACAAGTTTTAAAATTGTGTGGCTTTGACTCAAAATACAGTATACATTTCCACCTGTACAGAATTTTATCTACATCCCTGTTTAATTTTTTCACGTGACATAATATATGTCCTAATTCCCAGGAGAGGAAAAAGACCCTTGAAAATGGCCACTTTACGTATATATTTCATGAAGAACTCATGCGTTTTTTTGACATGTCCATGTATTTATACACATTACATTACAAGGACATTTGAATTCAGCCCTCAATGCACTTGGGGTAGCCAAATTGGTTTAGAACATTTTTTGCTGTGGATAATATCTCAGTGTTGATAACTTTCTTGTACAGAAACTGCAAAGGAACCAAAAAGAGCTAGGATAAATCCTCCAAAACCTCCTTTTGCAAATTTCAAGGTACGTCATACTCACTGTAGTACTTTAACTCTTTCTTTCCTATTTATGCCTATAGTTTCAAAATCCAAAAATTAAATATCAAATTTAATTTTACAAAACACTAAAAATTGGTCCCAACTCGTACAAAAACTGCTCAGTAGCTTTCATTTGAATAATCATCCATTAGGATTTAGAACTACCTTGCACAGCATAAGGAATAGTACCACTCTTTATGCCTTTATATATACATAATTAAAGGCAATTGCTGAGAGTATTGTTTCTTAGCGTAAACTGTTCTTAGCTCAGTTGATCATTTTATTGAAAGTTTGCACTATATTTACTTTTAGTATATTATATCATTGAAATGTATATTATGCAAAATAAGCATTTCAGCAGGTGGTGCTGGGAGTCTTTCAACTCTAAACTCGAGACACCTCCTGTGCCTTTAGAGATCAAGTGCTTTTCGGTGAATCTTTGCCGTTCTAAGAAGGGCTATAATTGTATTACATTGTATTATTATGATTATGATGATGATGATGATGATGATGATGATGATGATGATGATGATTATTATTATTATTATTATTATTATTATAGTTATTATTACTGTTAGTGTGCAGTGAATCTTCTTAAAAGAAAATTGGCATGTCATTTCATTAGCCGACATATAGTTGTAATTGACTCTCAGGTAAAGCAGTGTGAAACACTTGTTGCTTGTTAAGCAAGTGTAAAACATACAAGCACTGACCGGCGGTCAGTTGAATCACCATTTTGACACCTGCATTTTATTATACCGTTAGTTTCCTGAGGAGAGAGCAGGCATGGACTTATTCCAGAAAGAAAAGTGAGTAAGGGATTGTCCTAGAGAGCTAGCAATCACTGCCACACTTTCTTCTAGTTGTTCTCAAGCATAAACTTGAATAACAGTGTGAATGATGTGGAAGATGGTTTCTTACTGGTTGTGACAATGAATAATGTTGATCATATAATTTTTGGGGCTGTCCAGGCTTAGAACTAAGCATAGAGCAAAAGGATTTTGTGGTGACTGAGGTGTTTCGAAGGTCAATAGGAGTAGTGAAAACTTGTGGCGCTACTACTATGTGTACACTGTAGTTTTAGTTCCATGGCACTTTGTTAGAATAGGGAAAGTAAAAATAAAGGGAAAAGCGTACACAACTTTAGAAGTACATGAGCCGTTGAGGGAAATGATTTCTTCCAAACAAGTATAACAAACATTTATTTCACATTGGGTTGAAAACTAGTGTTATGTTAATTGCACAAGTATGGTGGCGTTCTTCCACACGTTGAGTTATTTTTATAAGTTCTTTTTCTCTGTTCTTTAGTAATGCTGCAACCAGCTTAGTACCCACTATTACAGGTTCACAATCCCCTCTATTCTTACTTGTTCTTCTCATAAGGGCCGATTCTTCTCGCAAAGAATTTCTGGCAACATCTTGCGACAGACAGCCTGTTGTATTCAGTGAAAAAGATTCATCTTCACCCAAACCTGATGAGGGTAGGTACGAGGCAATTACCTTTACTTTTAGATGTCTGCAAGCCTTATGGTTGCAATAGTATTAGGACCCAAGTACAGTAATCCTTGGGTGATCTTTGCGATTATCTGGACCAGTTGTAGTCTTCTTGATTTAAAAGTAGCTAAAAACTCCTTTGACTAAGCCAATAAGAATTAAGTAATTTTTGCCCTTTTGTCATTAATGACATTAAAGTGCCTCATCGATTGCTTCGAGAAAATAACTTGAGCTTGCAAATCTTCAGTTCTCAGTATATCATTTTGATGGTACTTTGTCTCCGATGACATCTTGTCTCTTCCTTCCCACCCCCTCTGTGTTTCCCTTTGTTCATCTCTCTCCTAAATTGTCTTTCCGCTCTCTCTTTTTCACCATTCTCCCCAGTGTGTTCTATTTAACAATAAGATTGTGAGCTCGAGATTTTTATCGCATGATAGTTGACGAGGGTGTAACCCGAAACAACTATCACGCTTAGAAATCAAGAGTGAATAATCTTATTGCTTTAGTATAAGCAGTCGTTCAAAACTTTATCTCAGCATTCTTCACAGACACAAACACAGAAACGCAAGCACACTGCCAGGCTACTCGGCACTATCTACTTAACAAATTGAGGTCAGTTTTTCATGCGTCTGTCCTGTTATTGATCATAAATTTAGTCATCACATTGTCAAAGTAGCTGTGGATCGCCTCGTGGATCCGCAGACTACTTTGACAATGTGATGACGAAATTCATTGTCAATAACAGGACAGACTCACTAAAAACTGACATCAATTTGTTTTTTACGATAACAAATGGTCGAATTGCCCGCTCTCGCTCGCTGACGCGTCGCACGAATTTCAAATTCACGTGTCTGTCCGCATATTGACGTTAAAAATTAGCCAATGAGCGCGCGAGAATTTCTGCAGTTATCGTAAAAACAAAATGGATAGTGAGCCAATAGCCAATAAGAAAATGACATTCGCGATGGAAAGGTGGTAAAAAATTTGGTAGTACTAAAAAAGCCATAACCTCTGCTGACTCATTTCCTCGCCTTAAAATATGGATCTGGTTAACTTTGCTCTAAAATATCCGTCAAGCGTCTTTTCTAGAATCCGTGAAACTGCCATTAATTCCTGTGGTGTTATTTTGTAGGTGAGATTCCAGATTCGTTCTTTGAGGTGACCGTGGATGACATCCGCGTTATGTTAAGAGACTTGAAGAATGAAAGGTAAAAAAAATATTTTTAAATAATCGCTGTATAAGAGGTGCTCCTGTTTACCTGAACTGCTCTATAAGATATGCAAATTTGCATCTTGATAAGGAAAAAACAAACAGGAAAACCTCTTTTTCGATTTTGTCTTGGAAACGCTGTAGCAACAAGAGTGCAATTTTTGAGTTTCAAAAATGTTACTGGGGAACACTATTACATGTATACTGCAAACGATGGGAATGAAAACACAAAGGCAAAGATAGAGAGAAACGAGTGGAGAGTGAAATTAATAGGGGGGCGATAAAGTAGACTCGGGGCAAATTTTGCTAATATTGGGGAAACTCCCAATGTGTGGCTTCATAGCTCAGTTGGTAGAGCATCGCACCGGTATCGCGGAGGTCGCGGGTTCGAATCCCGTTGAAGCCCTGATTTTTTTCAGGCTTCTTCTTTACAACTCCTTAAGTTGGAAAATGTACTGCGATGATCATTCTTCACTTTCATCTATAGCCTGCGTGGCAGGCCGTAGGGCTAGGGAGGGAAAGGGAGGTATAGGAT
>CAXHUQ010000562.1:5000-55000 GCA_964020085.1 Micromussa lordhowensis | reverse complement strand
TCGCACAGGAGGTGCCAGTAAAGGCACAGTGCCGAAGTGGTTTAAAGGAACAGGTAAGAATGAAGAAAGATTTCAATTTATTGGGTATTTCTCAACACGAGGAAATATCGTTTATATATATCTTTGTAAACCATTCCAAAATTCGACTACAAGCTTTAAATTAAATAGCTCACTAAAAGTCTGTCCAGCCAGGTTTTTGCTGTTTCCTTTTTAGTATTTCCAAAGTTCTAGTGAGGCCCTTATTTAGACTGAAACCTCTTAAAGAAAAACAAACGATACTCCCGGGAAGAGTGTTGTAGTCTCCCATGGACGATACACCAAACTACCCTAGACAAAATTATGTGGGAGCACCTGGGAAAGACAGACAGTTGTTGCACCCAGGTAAAACATAGTTCAGTTCAGTTCAGTTCATTTTATTTGCTTTTATAAATTATAATACTAAATTACATATAGTTATCATACATTTGGCAGGCAGTCCAGGAAGCTATTTTGCTTATGATTTAAAGGACTGCCTTAAGAAAAGGAGTAAAAAACTAGAATGTAAACTGTCAATGGCAGAACAAAAATATTGAGACTGAAACTAAATAAATAAATAAATAAATAAATAAACATAGGAGACCTTCAGGAAAGACAAATGATAGTTAAACCCACAGACGATTTCTGAATACGTTTTACCTCCTAATTAAACATAACTTTTAGAAATGTTAAGGTTCTTTTTGTCTTTTGCAGGGAAATAACAGTCGCTGCTCATTACAAATGGCTACTTTAAAATGTTAATACGTGGAATGCACAAGGACGGTCACTCGATGAAGGCTTGCGGCCAGGAACCAGAAAGATGTAGAGGAAAATTAAAACAAATACTCCATGCTTCTGAAGTTGTTGTATTGCTGTGAATAATGTGGTCAGCTAAGTAAGGTATCGATAGACATATTCGAAGAGTCTAATCCCCTTTGGGCATTCTTTAAGGATCTGTGCCAGTTTTCAGTGTCTGGCCGGTATTATAAATGTCATCAAAATTTATCCAATCACAACAAACGCAAGTAACGCAATGAACCAATCAGAACTGGAAGCAGAAACGTGCGACCGACGCCAAGCGCGGTAAAAAGCGCGTAAACCATGTCCCCATTGGTTTTCGTTCTGCTCCTGATTGGTTAAAGAAAAACGCGTTTGGTCTGATTGGATGTGGCCCACTGCATGAAGTTTTAACCAGCGTAATCAAACATGTACTTTATGGACACCAAGAGAAGATCAAGGTTACCTTGCCTCTTAGAGAAACATTTAACAAATTCATTCCTCGGTAGCACACATCACATTAGGGACTTTGCGCAATTATGACGGCAACGCCAGGGATGACACCCAGTAAAAAAGACATTACTTATACTTACTTAATTTCTTAAATTTCGTAACTATCTGAATCTGCTCGGTGCGACAATCAGTTTGAAAACGTGCTAAAACTAACTATGTAATGCTAGTGATCAGTTCTAAAAAAAATACGAAAAATTTGCCTCGTGGCCTACGTTCTCCAAAATATGCAGAACTTAGTCATTTCGCGTTGTTGTTTTGCAAAGGACGGCTACGAAATGTACAACGATTTAAAACGCACGTCCACCGCCATTGTCTTTTTAGAAGGCCGTTGCTGTCGTGGTTTGCTTAAGGTGGCCGAACACAGTTTTCAAGTGCCTATGCCTAATTCACCATAACTTTTAAAGTATTTATGCTTTGGCACCCATTTTTTGCAAGAGTCAAGGTTAACCACAGAAATATTTATTCTCGCATTTTGACTAGGGTGTGTGCTGTTGCCATGGCAATGGGACTGGTTAAAAACAAGGCTTAAATAATGGTTTTTGTTTATTTAAAAGAAATCCAGTTGTCAGATTGTTTCCATATTTCGCACACTAAGAATTGACATTAAATCCCTACTGTCAACATGATTTTAATTTGTAATTCGCCTTTAATCGTTTTCTGTATTATTAAAAATTCCGCCCTATGTCAAAATTCAGATTTTTTTTGATAGATCCTTCCCATGGACACTGATCTATTTTTCTGCCAAATTTCTTGAAATTCTAATGACTGGATCGTTAGAAATCGGCATGTTTCTGCTAAAGCAATCGGTCTCAATTTTCCGAGCAACTGCGCATGCGTTGCATTTAACTGGGTTCTTTCGAGAACAAACAAAAGCTGAAAATTCCTGGGTTCTTTGTATCGTTACCTCTTCCAACATATCTTTGTAATAAAAGACTAAACTCATCAATACACTGCGTTCAATTATAGAGAAAAATAGCACAGATAGTGCGGTTGTTGAGTAAGTAAAATGATCGCTCTATTGACGGTATGTTTGTTGTTTTGAAATCCTCGTGCGCGTGCTGAATTACTTCAGCAAAAGCACGCGCGAAAACTGTGTTCGGCCACCTTAAGCTCCCTATTGATTCATGTTTATTGAGATGGCGAACCAAATGATATTGGTGTAAGAAGGTGAAACTGATTGTCTAGAGAGAAATAACTGTCTTGCATAACATGTAGTATTGTTTTCCATCGTCTGCAAGTTTAACGGCTCTTAGTACACTTGTGTCAAGTCTATGGAATGGGCTGTGAGAATACACTTGATTCAGTTTTTATTAATGCAAGTGCCGAAGTAAAGAACTGGTATTTGATATCAGCGAAAATATAATTGAGAAAGAGAAAATAAAAGTGTATTTTCACACTGGACGTTCAAGTGTGTGTCTTATTACGCTCACGAAACTCCTGCCCGTAACTTTCACCCGCTGTTTTCCAGCTATTTATTTTAATGTTAGTTGTGAGATTGTTTAGGTATATCAAGACAGCCCTGGTGTCCCTGATTTCCTGATTTAATTTAGACCATCTGTTCTCGGCCTGTCCACCTGTTGATTTTGTATTGAGAAGTTGTGACCACTCGAAGCCGAATCCAGAGGTGCTGAAAAGAGAGGAAGCAGGGGGCCTGGAACCAAGGTGGCCCCGTTTCTGGTTTTCTTGCCTTTATCTTTCAACCTTGCTTTCCACCTGGGGTTTTTTTTTTTCAGTCTAACTTCAGGAGCTTAGAGTTCCTCTAAGAATAATTATTATGGCTGATGTTCCCACAGGAAATAGATACGAAGATACAAATGTGAACGAAGAGATGACCAACGTTGTATTTCAGTTGTTATTCATTGAGCTGGAGGTGTAATCATCAATACCCTGGTCCCAGAGGTTTTTCTTGATTTTTCGCCGTTTGAGTTGAGAGAACCAGAGCGCGAAAAATCAAGAAAAACCTCTGGGACCAGGGTAATTCATCAACTGTTTGCATTGAATGAGTAATTTTGCCTTACCCTTCCTTTCCATTTTTCACTTCACAAGAAGAAAGAACAAAGAAATTTGGCTGTGATGCAAAGCGTTGTTTATTTGCACTTAAAAATCCCCAAAGACTTATTAGAAAATAGAAAATAATATTACTATATGTAAATCGTTCTTCGAAACATAACCAGACTGTCTTAAAATGTAACAAGGAAAAGGTCAGGCCGTTGAAAAAGCTCTCGATTGGGGTATAGAGAGAAAACCACTTGTCTAGTCAGGATGGGAAATTGTTTTTGCTAGTGTCAGGTTATTTGATTGTAAATGTAAATTGCATTGTTCTTAAATTGGTGCCAAACCTCATGGCGGGGTTTAAAATACCCGTTACCTTCGTCAACTGATCGTGAGTCAGCTTTGCCCGGGAGAAAATATTGACTTCCGGAGACTAAGTAAGGTCTATTTTGGTCACAAGACGTCACTCACTCGGAAGTCACGTTAATAGCAATCCGCCATCTTGGCAAAAGTCTTTGGCGTTAACAAGGAACAAACTTTGGTTGAATTCTTTGCGATCTTTGCCGGTTTCTCATCGGTTTTAGCGATGGGGATATTTTCAAATTCTTCAACGTTCGATTCTCTGCTTGGTAAGTGTTTTCCATGGCTAAATCTTGGAATCGAAACATGAAGCTTCATCTTTGAAGCTCGTCTCATTTTGTTGGTAGAAGATCACTTACTCACAACTTTATTTGTTTATACTTGGATCTTTTTCCAGAAAAAGCAACGAGCCAACTTCTTTTAGAACCAGACTGGAATAGCATTCTTCAGATTTGTGATTGTATAAGGCAAGAAGATGTCAAGTAAGCCAACGTCATTTTAAGTTCTTCATAACAATTTCATGAACAAAAACATCAAAATAATCCTTAGTTAATGCAATATTTTCATTTTTGCCAGCATGCTTAAGCTTACATTCAATCCATGCTTTGTCTGTTGATTTTCAGCCCTAAATACGCAATGGCAGCCATGAAGAGGAAGATATTTGACAAGAACCCTCACGTTGCAAAATTTGGATTGATTGTGAGCATATATTGATTTTAAATTAAGAATTTCTACTTATCGCTGTTTTTTTTTATTAGGAAAGTTTCTGTACTAAACTCAGCAAAACTTTAACACTTCCAGGCAGACTTAAGCACCTACAGATCTTTTTCCCTTAACGTATGACTCAGAGTCTTTTTCAAACAGTTTAATAACAGATCTGTTTTTGTTTGTGATAGTCTTTACTCAGCTTTACTATGTTGATCCTGCATTGTAGACATTTTCTATTCTGCTCAGTAGTCTGTAGTGTCCAGATGTTATTTTAAAGGCTTCAGAGAAATCATAAAAAGGTTAAAGGTCTATTCCAAGCACAAGTGCAACTGCACTCTCACATTCCAGGTGCTGCATCGTTTTGAAATGTACTTGCAGTCTTATGAGCAGTTAGTCTCAATGAAGGTTACAGGTGACTGCAAAGACTAGTACCATGTGAGAGACGTCATGAAATAGAATTGCACGCAGATCGTCTCATGATTGTATGCATGTGGACGATATCATCAAGTACCTGAGGGGTGGTTTGAATCCATGATGAAACAAATTCTTCAGGTGCTGCCATGACTGGCAGTAGCGATTGATGTCCTGCACAGGCCACATTTTCATACTAAAATAGCTCTACCAGCTGGGAGAAGACAGGGCTTTTTCTGGAATTCAAGAAAATTTGGCCTGTGCTTGTTGGCTGTATTTCCACAAATAAGAATTTCCTTCATTTCCAGTGAGCAGACCCTGTAAGCAACAGTGATCAGTGTTGGAACTGTAGAATGAAATAAGTGATGTATCGATGACTGTCTGAGATTGATAGTAATGTTTTTTTACTAAGTTTTGCATGTGTGAGTCAGGTCAAAGGGAGAATCAAGCTATATCATACTACCTGAATTTCTTGTTTTACACTCTCAAGGTTTTAGAAGCATGTGTAAAGAACTGTGGAGCCCCCATGCACAAAGAAGTTGCTACAAAAGAGATTATGGATTTCTTTAGAGAACTGGCCAAGGTGGTTATCAAACTAGAACCAATAAAATTATAAATGTTTGAATCGAACACCAATAATAATTAATTATTTCACAATTAACTGCGAAGTATGAATGAAATATTCACAGCAGGAAATGTAATTTAAAGTGACTCACAATAAAATATTTATTTAATTTTAAGGCCTAAAGCTCAAGCTCATGAATTGTACATTGTAGCAATATGTCTGCAAAATTAATATGGTATCTGTGCATTAATGGAAGATGTCTTTACAAAGCCTTAAATATATATTCTGTGAGTTTGTATTGTAGCGCTCACTACATACTTTTAAACTCTTGTAACTGGTTTCTTTGTTTTTCAGACTAGCCCAGAGCCAGTCAAAGAACAAATTCTTAGCATGATTCAGACATGGTCAACTGCATTTCGCAAAGAACCAAAATACAAAGTTGTTCAAGATACATTTAATCTTATGAGAATGGAAGGTGAGGCATGATTTGTGAAGATGAAAGGGACTAAACTGTGTTAGATACTGGCAATTCCTTATCAGCAATGTCATTATCTTGGGGTTCTTGGGATAAATTAAAGCAAGCCATTGTTATCCATCTGATTAGTTCCAAGATATTCCTGCATTGTCTTTAATGTAATTGTTCCTAATGAAAGCAAGTTAACTGTGGCGACTTGAACTGGACAGGAGCTATTAATCAAATACAAACAACTTGTGTTGGCATTAATGTGTTTGGTTAGCCCATGCGACTTCCAACGATAGCGTGACAACCAACTTCACTTATCTCCAACAGCACTCTGAGCTGAATGACAGACATCAACTCTAAGTATGGGAACTACATCTGCTTGGATGAATATTCAGTGCATTGCCAAAGAACTAATTAATGCAATTTAACGATACTGAATTCAAACTCGTGACCTGTATCAGGGGCTGATCCAGGATTTTTCAAGGGGAGGGGAGTGGCTGGTTCCTCAGGGTTTTGAGAATCAATGTAGCATGTCAAGAATTGGAACCTAATTGAAAACAGTTTCACTAGAAATACTAGCAATGCCACAAAGTAGAAATTACAATGAGATACGGTATCTGTCAAGAGAGTTTGCCTTTATTTCTGCCATAATATTTACAAACTTTTTCCAAGTTTTCATTGTTATTAATGACATACTTTTTCTTTATCTTGTGTTGTGAACAGGATATAAATTTCCTCCCATCAATGAGTCAAGTGATGCCTTGTTCACAGCAGAAACAGTAAGTTTAGGTGTTTCATTCATAGATAAAGAATATTACATGACCGCGCATGGATATGAATTTTATCTTCGAGTGTTCAACTCGATATCTCACAAGTGAAATATTGAGTTGAACATGAGAAGAAAAAATTCATATCCACAAGCGGGCATATAACATTCTGTTTATTATATAAACATCCTAATGACAATGATTTTCCGAAGATTTCTGACCACTTTCCTTAAAATGTCCGAAGATTTTCTGAAGATTGCCGAAGATAACTGAAGATTTTACGAGGAGGGACTGATGATGTTTCGATCATACAGCAACACATCTGAGTACTTTTTAAGAGATTATGTAGCTATAGCAATGGTAATCTTAAGACTTGCGCAAACAACATGATCATATTTTCACGTGTGAAATAACATGTTATTTTCACGTGTGAAGATATAATGTTTACGTGCGAAAGCTCACCTGATATTTCACTGGTGTTTATATAATAACACAAAATAAGTAACTATATTTTTCCATGAATGTGAGATATGAGAAAACTGAGATCTGCATTTGATTATTGAATAAATATAGTGGCACAATAATGAATTATGTACCTTCCAACTTTTCCAGTTGTGGAAATAAGGTTGTTATCGTGGGAGTGTCAGGATTTTCAAAGACCTGAACTTTAAATGTTAAATTTTCATCGTTATCGTTTATTCACCAAGCTGAAAATTTACCATCTTTCGTTGTTTCTCGCACACATGATGCTTTCAACATTGCTGATCCAAACTGTACGAAGGGTTATGAACCAAGTAAATGGCCACCTACTAGCTCAGCACGAGTCTCTCTGTGGCCCAGTGGTTAGTGTTCAGCCAGTGTCTGGAAAGTCATGGGTTCAAACTTTCCTGTAGGGGATTAAGATGATTACTGCAGAACATTTGAGCAATAATGGCAAAAATTAAGTTACCAAAAAAACCTCATGGCAAGACATTTACTTCAGCTCTCAAGCTAACCCTGTGAGGGAAAATTGAACTTGAAGTTATCCACATTTCAGTAAAACAGATGTTTTGTGTTAGTTAAAAACACAATAAGACAGGCTTTAAGCATTCTTTCGATGTTTGACATTAACTTTCTCGAGAATGCTTGAGAATTTAATCCCAGGGGTCACTTGAAGAAATGAACTAAATTGCGTTGTTTTAAATAGTATTCCAAAAGTTACCTTGCTATGAGTAGATTTTTAGTAATTAATTTTTGCACTCATTGTTCGAACCTTGAGCAGAATTGGTCATAACAGTTTTTTCTTTGTCCTTCCAATGACAAATTAACATTTCATCTTTATGAAGACCTATACACATCTGAAGACTGCAAGAAGGTTCCTGGGATGTATTTGACTACAAGTGTAAATGAAATGGCCGTTGGCCAGTACTTTTCTCTGAAAAATCAGAGAACGGACAGACCTGTATCATTATTTATGTGGACTTTTCTTTTCTTGCATTAATTTGAGTATCAATATTTTTGAAAGTGTGTCAGTTAAGGTTGTAAGAGCTCAAACTTTCAGTTAGGCATGAGATATCGATCGGCAGACATGAGATCAAAGTTTTTGACCTGCTGTTGTTAGGGCCTGATTACACGGCGGATTTCAGCCTGGGCTGAAATATTAGCCTCGGTGCTAAATATGAAATTGTGCACGAAGAGTCTCGCGAGAATCAAAATGGTGCCAAAAATGCATGGCCAGGCTTGCTTTTCAGCCCGGCCTGGAATTCCGTTTCGATTGCATGGGATTTTTTCAGACTTTTCAGCCTATTTGCCCGGGCTGAAACTGCTAGGCTGATTTGAAAAACTGGTCTAGGATTTTCAGCCTAGGCTGAAATGCGGCCTGGGCTGAATCCTTCTCCATGTAATCACCAAGTTGATTTTAAGAGGATTTGTTTCCGAAACCAGGCTGAAATTTACGATGTAATCAAGCCTGTAGACTCGTATCTAAGGTGTTACAGTTGGTGAGTATATGATTACCATTAATTGTATCTTCTTTTTTGTCAGGCTCCAGAATGGGCTGAGGGTGATGTTTGCCACATGTGCAGAGTCAAGTTCTCTACATTCCAAAGACAGGTAAGCAGTCTGGGGAAAAAGCTTCTTTTGAGAAATTGAGAAGAAAATAATTTTATGAAACCTGATAACTGGGATAAGCGTGATTGCTGCATGTATCATACTGAACACAGAGAATTTATTTTAAGTAACAACATTTTGAGCTACATGTACATGTATTCCCCTACAAACTACAGGTACTGGGTTGTGTGGGGTTGTAGGCCTTAAGGATGGTGCCTACTTTTGTTAAGTGCACACATGTTTGTAGTTTGTAGGCACCATCCTTAATAAATAAATAAACAAACAAATAATAAGCTCTGGCTGTTTCGGACAATGTTCCGTTTTGCAACAGCACCAGTAGTCACAACACATACTGGTATATATTTTAGAACATAGAACAATGAGTCAATTTAATGGAGCTTAGCAGGTAGAAATATGTATATTGTGACTTGAATTAATCTGCTAGACAAAATAATGTAATAAAATTTTTAGCAAATTGTCATGATTGTTATTTGAACTTGAACCAGTTTGATGTAATCTTGTAACTATGAATGTGAGACTGGCAAGAAATTGTAAAGATGATTATCTTTAATTTCTTTTTGTCTTGTGTTATATTCAGCACCATTGTAGGAATTGTGGCCAAGTGTTTTGCCAGAAGTGTTCCTCTAAAGTTTCTATTATCCCACAATATGGTATAGAGAGAGAAGTAAGGGTCTGTGATCCATGTTTTTACAAGATCAATCCATCTGCAGGGTAAGAATTCAAAGCTTTCTACATTGCACAGTTGCATTTGGCCATCAGTCAGAATGTTATTGTGGCTGATAATCACTTATACATGTACTTTGATGGATCAATACCACCGGTCTTTGTCATATGATTCCACAATATTGGTGCCACACAAATGCCAAATCATTCATAAACAAGTTGTGGCCATTCCCTATAAATAACAGTTTATCATGATAGCGACAGTTGTGCAACCGGTTGAAACACCCTTAACTTTATCCTTAAATGCTTCTAACTCAAGAACGAGCTTGGTGACCATTCTTTTTATTTCCTGAATTGTGTTAAGCATGATAAGATGTAACTTTTTACAAAGTTTAAGAAAATTCTTAGAAAAAGGAGGGGGCTCAGAGCCACCTTAAATATTTGAAAATGTATTGTGGCTCTGAACCATTTTGCTCTTTACGATACTTTGCGTATACATCCACCTCCATGAAAATAAAATAGCTACCGGTAGATAAAACAAAGGTAGCATGCCTCATTTCCAATAATTATTTCAGTGTGTTAAATGTAAACCCAAGCTCACTGATCAACAAATGAAACCTTTTTCACCCGCAAAGAATTTCTTGTTTACCACTGACAATCACATGAATTATTAATTTATTCTGCTCAACCCCAGTCAAATTTTCGTTGTTTCTCATTGCTATGTAGGAAAAGTGAAGAAAGCTCGACTAGTAAGAAGTCTGACAGTGCATCTTCAGATTCTGATTTGCCAGCAGAATACCTCAACAGCCCTCTGAGCCGTGAAAATCAGGTGACGATTACTGATCACAAAGCATTCACCAGTATATTATTCTCAAATACCAGATTTAGTGGTTTTAGTGGTAATTAGTATGGTCATTGATAAAATTAATGTTACAGAATGGGAGGTTAAAATATAAAACATTCTAACATTATTAGTGAAATTTCTTTTTTTGTTTGGCAAGATTCCTGCTTTAAGAATAAAATATTTCACTTTTCATACCGAGTCTAGAAAAAAAAAGAAGAAAAATTTATCATGAGAATAATATCGTTGAAAATGAAAGAAAAGAACATGGTGAGCAATTTGCATGCTGTAAGCAGATAAGGAAAAATCAAGTTCATAGCTTGGCACTTCGCTTAATCCCTGGCTTCTAATGAAATCTCTGAACAAGATACATGTTTGTAAAGAATCTATCTGGTATGATAACTGTGTCATCACTTGATTTACTCTTGCTTATAGGTCCCAGCTAAGAAATCTGAACAAGAAATTCGAGATGAAGAAGAGGAAGAGTTGCAGCTGGCCATGGCATTATCACTGTCTCAGGAAGAGGCTGCTAAGGATGTATGTTCAAATCTCCTTACTTAATGTGGCTTAATCTATTTTCAGATGCGAACCTGTCCCAGTATTAAGTCATCCCCATTTAAGTCATTTAAGGTATCAGCCAACCCAAAATTGACCGTTTTGCATAATTTTGGATTTTTATATCATTCGATAGATCTTAGGAATAGCTTTCGTTTAAAAAAAAAAACACCAAAAAATGTTATTCGTACGCGAAGTTATCAAGGGAAAACAATTTTGCCATCTTAATTGCTCTAATTAGCCGCCGACAGCTCTTGTTATCGCGTTGTCAAATAAGGAGAGACTACGTGACAGCTAAGCACATGATGCGTGTTTGTGTTTCACAAAACACACGCGATTCGCCATCTTGGAAGTTCTCAAAGTCTCGTCTTGTATGAATGTCTTCGAAAAAGAAAAAAAGATCGTGTCCCTTTTCTTCGTCGAAGCCAAGAGCAAAGAAAAGGAAGAAAGCTTTTAACTCTGAAGTGGCAACAGAACTTGCTTCGAGCGACAAAGGTTCGTTCTACAACCAAGACGAATGGTTGGAAGAAATCGCAAGTCATGAACCGGATACGAGCGAGCAAGGAATAATTTGTTGGCCCGGGCTTGGAAGTGGCTTTTTCTCAATGAGACAATTTCTCTGGTTTCCCACCGCCGCGAAAATTTGTCTGTTTCTTGTTACCTGTCAAACTATCATTGTTCAAGAAAACGGATACCTTCTTTAATCGATCAACACTTAATTTGCCTGACGCCTAGGTGCCGCTAATCTCATTACGGTCGAAATTCTATTTTTCCTTGTTTCTCGAAATGAAAATTTGGGTGAGTGGTGCATGCATTTTGAACTCCAATTCGGCAGCCCCTGGACCAATTTGGCTGAAATGGCCAAATTGTTGTCAGATAGCTAACCTACAAAACCGTGTCTGCGAATTTTGATTTTTCTTTTCATTCCAAAGTTATAGCGTATTTTCCACGGGGGGTGACAATAATTTCTCATCCCCAAACATATTTGCTTGTAAAAAAAAAACGAAGGCACATTTCAGAAATCTGAGACACGGTTTTTTAGGCAAACGTGTGAAGAAATGAAAGCCGCATTAATTGTTTTCTTCCGTTTATTTTTGGTGGGCGTGGAAATTAATGAATGAAAACAGTTAGTTTTGCAAAAACCTTCTCATTTTTTAAACGCATTCAAGTTTTTTACTTTTTAAAGGGAATTAGCTGTAAGCATGATTATTCAGCTTTCAAAATATATACGGTTTGTAGGGGTTTGTGTTCAAACAAAGAGCGCTAGAAGGATCCGCGCGCAGACGACCCCTTTGGGTTGGCTGATACCTTAATTAACTTTACTTAATGTGACTTAATCTATTTTCAGATGCGAGCCCGCCCCAGTATTAAGTCATCCCCCTACAGTACTACAGCTACAGAGCCGCCATACAATTCACACAGGCTGACCAGCAATCTATATGCATCTCCTGTATGTGTATTCCAGATATTATAATTATGCTAGATATATATGTCTGTGATATCCAGGTTGCATCTTATAACTGAGTATTTAAGAGTAATTTCCAGTTTGTAAACTTCATAAAATCATTGTGTTTGAAGGTTAACAGTGCATCTTATAACCAAGTGCGCCTTATAACCGAAAAATATCGTAGTTTTACAAGGTTCATACATTAACTCATAAACCAAGTTTTCCTCCTGTTTTATGGCCCAAGCAATTGAGTTACATGAGCAGGAAAAGGGGAGGGAAAATGACATTTGATACAAAGCTTATGTTATTGAATGAGCCAACAAGATTTTAAAGGGTATGAATTAACAACCAAATAATTGCATGCAGCTTGAAGTACAATGTACAACAGATTATTTGGTTTTATCAACTGGGTTGATAATGTGAATTGTCCACCGTAAAGAGATTCAGAAGCTGACGTTTCGAGCGTTAGCCCTTCGTCATTCGCTCCGACGAAGGGCTAACGCTTGAAACATCAGCTCCGAATCTCTTTATGGTGGACAATTCACATTATCAACCCAGTTGATAAAACCAAATTATCTTGTAATACTCCCACCGACGCAGCACCACAGTTTCTTTAGAAACTTGCCCCCTGTACAACAGATTGTTCAATTTGAGCACTGTTCCAAAAGTTGCAGGCCATCGTGAATCAAACATTCCCCCACAATGCCCAAAATTATCAATAAAAATATCATTTAGGCATACAGTATCGCTCAAAGGTAAGTTACCACCTCTCATCTCGTTTCTCGCGAGACAAGTCTCATTTCTCTTGAGACGTTTCTCATTTCTCTCAAGAATCACTGAAGCGTTTAGTATGGCATATATTATGTGTAAGAAATGGGACATGTGAAACGTCGAAAATACCCTTTTACCACCCTCAATGCAATTGATTCATTCTTTGAGGGTTTTTCACACCTCTAGTCCTGCATTAAAATGAACACATGTTTTGAGACTGTTCGTTAACATGGTTGTTATTGGGTTTAATTTCTTCTTTTTTTCGAATTCAGGAAGAGGAAACAGACTCATCCATCATGGACCCGGAGGTATGTTCAGCCCATAAATTCAGAACTAGTGTTTTAAGTTTCACAGGCCCTTTGAAGTGCTACTATGACGAAATTCACATCTTTCCTATCTAACCAATTTTAGGACAGAAATGTGTAGTCTGTACGTGATCAAAAATGCTGTTTACTAATTTCAAAACTGTCTTTTCATTCCAGAGATATTCAAGTTTTTAAAATAAGCAAATTAGCCAAGTGATGGCGCCATTAACTCAACTGAATTTTGATCAGATATGATGCAAAAGGGTATCTCATCCAATTTGTATCAGAAATGTTTGATTGTTTGCAGAAAGATCCTATTAGATGTTCCACAATACGACCTTAATAGATTGATCACCATAGCAACATCCTTGATCCCAGACCTATCCAATATTAAAGGTTTTTTTGGCCACGTTCGGTGTTCCATTTTGATATTTGCCAATGGTGCCTCATCTGCATGATCAAGCAAGGATATAAATATATTAGGTCGACTTTTTGGCCTTGTTAATTGTTTCTCAAGCTGAAAATTGCTAAGTATTGAAATTTGGTTGGAGGGGACTGGAAAAAGTGGGTTGCCATGGAAACAGAATGTTTTATAACTGTAGATGTGTTGCCTGTAGAACTATTAGCCTACCAAGTTTCAATGGTCTCTGCTGCAAATTGACCAAGATATACCTGTATCTATTTATATACTGTATGTAATTTAGGGTTGAGTGTATGACGTCATCAGTCCTCTCGTTTGCACGTTTTACACGATTTTCAAACTTAACTATCTAAGGAACTAATGGAGATATTTGCAAACGGTAAACAGCGTTTTTAATCTTTTGTAGAATTCTATGTGATAAATCTAAAAATTCAAGAAGTAAACATTTGATCATAATAGCACTTTAAATGTTTGGAGCCAATACATAGCTTGCATCATGCCTTCTCTACATTGTATGTTAAAGAGTAAAATGCAAACAATTCCCTGATGTGAGGTCTAAACCGTGATACTATTGAGTGTTCTAGAACAGGATATATTACACTGCATAAATAAGTAATGGCAAATTCCTTGGGCCATAAAAAAGTGACCTTTGATAGGCAACATGTAGAATCTATTTACCATAGACACACAGTCTGTTGAAGTGGATTTTTTAAAGGTTGTTTTATGCACCATTGGTGTCAGTCGCGGATTTAAAAAAAAATGGTCATATGATGAGAATTTTGTATTTTTTGTATACATACAAATTCTTGGCCATAGAAAATTCATGTTGTTAAAAAAAGCCCTCAAATTTGCATACTAGTGCCAAGCATCCTCAGGAATTGGCAAATGTGTCCCAAAAAATTGTTCAAATTTATCGTAGAGTTTCTGTCCCTCTATGGCCAGTACTGCCTCCATGACGCCCTGTAAGTACTGCTACTCTAAAAGAGTGCATCTTTTGTTAATTCCATGAGATTTCTTTCATTGATAGCATACCGGTAATTAGGAAATTCAACATCATATGATCACTTTTTTGGAATCCAACACTCAAACCAAAAAGGGAGCTCAAAAAGCCATTTCAACGGGTATTTGGGATCAGTAGTAGGGTAGTAACAATGCTCTTCCTGCTCATGTTACAGAAAATTGTTTGTACAGGTTACCAGTAACTTGGGGGCTCCTTTCAGGCTCCTTTGATCCCTTTAACTGTAACACAGTTAACCCTTGACCATTGAATCAGTGGGTTCTGACAAGTCCAGTACTCAACTTGTACCGATTGTAAATGCTTTGTGTAGCCGTAGTAATGATGTTGATAGGAATGTAAAACACTACTTATAGAGCCAATAATTATACATGTCGACTTAGTTTTCTTGTCTTCCCCTTTTGTATCTCTTTTTCTTTCCGCTGTTGCTATTCTTTTGTACAATCCTTTCTTAGTGTAATCTTCTCCTTGTTTTTATTTGCCAATTAATATTTTTTGCATGTAGATCAATTTATAGCCAATGTTAAATGTAAGTAAACTCTTAATAATTTTTGTATACTCAGTAATGATGTTAATAGGAGTGTAAAGTAAGAATTATAGCCCCAGTTAAAATAAAGTCAAAGAAAAAATCTTTGCTTTTTAATTACAGCTTGCACGATATCTCAATCGGTCTTACTGGGAGGAGAGAAATGAAAGACAGAGTTCAAGACAAAGATCAAGTCCGCCAGCCAGTGCTCCAGAACAAACACAAATTGCTAATAATGCCTCTGAGGTAATTCAAATCTGTCAATATAATACTTTTGAAATATGTAGAAATCGTCTTAAACTCAACAATCAAAAGTAACAATCTAGGAATTGATATGTAGGTGTTTTTTTTGACAAATCGTCATAAAAATTATGTATATATGGCAAAGTTCTTATTCTATACAAGTGGAAATAAAGTGCCCCGGAAAGTGTTTATTTAACAATTATTCCATGAGCGCTCGTTGGGTATGAGATGGTAAATAGCCAACAAGGCCCGTAGGGCCGAGTTGGCTATAACCAATCTCCTATCTAACAAGCACGAATGGAATAACTGTTTTGTTAAATTCTCAACCTTCGGTTTTGCTAAGTTGTATTAAAGTCTAAGAACGACCGGAAAGTGATGTGACTTCCGAGCGCCAAAACGAAATGCTGAAAATTTTATGCTGAGCAGCATTTGCCGCATCATTTCCATATAAGGTCAAACGCAGGTATAATGGCTGGTAACCGAGATCGAGTGAACCAATCAGAAAGCTAGAATTGCATTATCCGAGGTTGAGAATTTAATAAAGTTGTTACCCTAGCTTGTCTTTATGAGGACACTTGGTGTCCATTGTTGTCTGTATTCTGAGAAGCAAAGGCTCCAGCTTGTCATTCCTTAGCATTATTTTCCACACTGCATGTCTGTGGCACAGTGTCTTAACATATTACCGTCTAAATAATATGTTTTAAGAAATTCAGCCTCAACTCTAAACTCTAAAGCCAATCTTGCTTAAAACTGCTAACATTAAACTTTTTTCCTGCCTTAACAACTTTTTTTCCTGCCGTAACTTGTTTAAATAAACTTTGATCTCAACCTCAACTGTTAGAATAGAAGTAGTTCAAAGCTTTTAATGAACTTGGTGTCACTAGCAGTCTAAGCTTTGTTTGTTCGTAGTTTGATTTTCATTGCTTTGAAGTAAAACTATGTGGTTTTCGTTTAAAGTTTCAGTTAGTTGCTAAGATTCAGTGCTGAGCTCACCATCATGTATATTTAGACATGTTGGATTTGAATGAATTTTAATGTAATCTCCTTTTAAATAACCTTAATGGCGGTGTTTGTGACATAGAAAAGCTAAGAAAAAGGACTGACTGTGTTTCATTGTAGATGAAAGTTGGGATATTAAAAGGAAAAAAGAAAAAGAAGGGAAGGAAACTGCAACGAGACAACTCCGATCCCACGGTTAATACCAACTTCTCTTGCTGTTTGTCGTTAATTAACACCGGAAACTCATTTATTACAGATTGAAATGTGAAACACTCTCCTAGCTTTTGTTTATTTGTCTAAACTTATCTAATAGAGACCACATTGGAGAAACCTTGTTCTTTTCCTCCTGAAGTGTTTTTTTTTGACCTCGCTAAGAACTAAACAGAAATGTAAGTTGAGGAAATCATTGATGTCAAGACTGCAGGTGAAACTCTGCTTTGTAACTAGCTTTTTTTTCCTAGTGTGTACTTCGGGCACCTATTTCAATTTCATTTTTTTGTCCTTTCGATTTTCGCAATTCTGATCACGATTTTATTCTGTGCTTAAACCCCTTCAGTAATGCCTCCTTCTGATACCTGTAAATTCATTTTGACTACTTGTTAGGATGGGTTAGTTTTAATGTCGTGATTCGTGAAGCTATTGAGTCTAAAGTCTAAAGAGTACAGTCGCATATTTCAACCGCTAAATGAATTTCTTTAACGCACAAATGAACTAATTTAAATCTGCACCGCATTTAACCTAAATGTAAGATAACAAGTATAACGTGAATATAACCATAAAATTCTAAAGCAGAACTTGCTTTGACAGAACGTTGGGTCACATGGTACGAAAAGACCAATCAGAATAATAAATTTAATCTTTCAGGGCTTAAACTATACAAATTATGCACTTTCAAAGTACTGTAGCACTTACGAAAGCTAGACAGCTCCGGTCTTTGTCAAATGTGAAGTCGTGTTAGTGGAGTTTGTCCATGTTCTTGTTCTTTGTGCCAGATGGATGGTGCATCTTCACCTACGTCAGAAGTATCGGAAGCTATGGTGAAAACCTTTCAAGGTAACGTTGAGATGTTACTTGAACGAATGCAGAAAGTCTCTGGTCAGGGAAAACATATCGCTATGGATGCCACAGTGCAGGTTGGTTTCTCAATTCCATTTCCACCGTCGGTTCAACTTCTGTTTTACTTCATAAATTAAATCTTTGATTCTGAAGACTGGTCGATGTAGAATTCCTCCTTGCAAAATCATATTCTATCATATTCAGAAGCGAGTGGGAAGGGGGTGGGACTGAGGGATATAAGGCAAGGGAAAAGTAGTTCAAGTCTTCATACGAGCCAAGTCAAACCGGCACCCATTTCCAGTTTCTGTAGCATGAAGCGACCAGGAGTATTTCTACTCCCTCTTGGATGGGATGCTAGTCTTTCGCAGGGTACCTCTAGCATACCCATTTGTTGATGCACCTGGGTGGAGAGAGAGACAGTGAGAGTTAAGTGTCTTGCCCAAGAACACAACACAATGTCTCCGGAGACGAGCGCACTAACCATGAGGCCTGCGCGCCTCCAGGGCAAGAACGCAGTCTTATTTGAGAAAAAGTGGATCAATCAATATGATATACGAGTAAAATGTTTGATTCTTTTCCAGCTAAGTATTACCTGTTCTTGTTTTCCTTTAGTCTCTATTCCAAACTGTCAGCGCCATGCACCCGCAGATTTTGAGACTCATTGAAGAACAAGAAGAAGAAAAAGGCGAGTTCAGTCTTTTGCTAAGTTTCACCGGGTCTTTGCCTAATTGTTGTCCTGCGGGATTCCCTCCACCGGTCAGTGTCTCTGCTAGACGGATTTTTTGCAACAGGTTAGAGAAGAAGAATGTCGCGGAGTTGTCCAAGTATTTAACATGGCAGGGTATGAAGGGCACGATGGAATTAACTCCCGAGTCGGTGAATTCTTCGCTTTCAACCACACGTTGTGAATATCCCAATTGCTGCCACAGGAAATACATGAGAATCTGTAATGAGAATCCTTTTGTTGGTTTTATTAAGTAATGAATTAATTCTCCTTGTCTCCTGTTTTCAGCTAAGTTCGAGGCTCTTCAAGTGAAGCTGGGTTTGGTACGCGAAGCGCGCTCGTCCTTAGAAGAGATGCGAGAACAACACCGCGAGAAAGTTCACCAGCAGGAACTAGAACAGGACATGCTGCGACGCATGCAGATAGAACAGAAACTTGAGCTCATGCGGCAGCAGAAGGCTGAATACCTGGCTTATCAGCAGCGCTTACAGACTGAACGACAGGCGGCCATCGAACAACAACAGCAGCAGCAACAAAGACTTCAGTATCAAAGACAGATGCAACAGCAACAGCAGCTTTCATACGGTGGCATCCAGTACCCACCCGCAGGTGATTCCAGTCCCTACTCGTCCTTAAGTTATGTTTCCATGACAGCACCGAGTACGCAACCTTACAATCCCCAGAATGTGCCTGCAGGTTATAACCCAGCGGTACCTCCTGGATACCAGGTTCCTGATGCACCACCGCCCTCGCAGTACCCCTCCCGTCAAACGGAGCCTCAGCCGAGCTCAATAGACTATCAACCGCCATCATATGCATCCCAAGTTCCGCCAGAAACTGGTCCAGCGTCTCTTCAACCTTACAACCCCGGCGCTCCTCTTCCAGTTCCAACTGCTCCCGCGCAAGTGCTTCCCCAGGCACCACCCCCTCAGTATGCACAAGTTAGCTCCCAACAACCAGCTGCTCAGCCACTTTATGGACAAATAGGAAGCCAGCAGCCACCGACGCAAGCCTCGTCGCTGAATCAGTTACCAGGGGCCCCACCTCCAGGTCCCACTTTGCAGCAACCTCAGTATAACCAGATTCCACCAGCACAAGGTCAGTCCCAACACCTGCAGCAAACACAGTATTCCACCCCGGCTCAGACACCACTAGCACCAGAAGCTGCCCCACCCCAGTACCCGCAACCTCCATCCCAAGTTCCACAAACTAAACCACCGCAAACTTTCCAACCTCCCCAAACTAACGGATTCCTACCGCAAGGAGATACCCCACGGGGATCCTCCCAAATGCAGTTTAATTCTGTACCGGTACAGCCACAATATAACATGGGCGCACCAAATGGCCCTGCTTCGTTTCAACAAGGGCCTCCAGTGCAGCCAGGAGCCCCAGTGCAACAAGGTCCGCCAATGCAACAAGGGCCTCCAGTGCAACAAGGGGCGCCAATGCAGCAAGGTCCCCCAATGCAACAAGGGGCCTCAATGCAACAAGGTGCCCCAATGCAGCAAGGGCCATCATTGCAGCAAGGGCCTCCATTGCAGCAAGGGCCACCAGTGCAGCAGTTCTATGAACCACAGCAACAACAGCCCCAACAATTTGCACCACAGCAAGGTTATCAACCTGCTCCAACTCAGCCGCCACCTGGCCAACAGCAACCACCGCCACAGTACTTTGGGTCAGCGCCGCCTCCTCAACAATCAGGCCCAGCATCCCAGAGACAGCTGTCTGATTTAGAACTGATCTCTTTTGATTGAATGAAATATTCAACGTCTGGAAATACGTATCTTATTTTTGGGATGTTAATCATTTTGAAGGATTATTTCCGCGATATCATCAATATATGCACAAGTGATAATCACGAGATTAGTTTTAAATGGGAATATGATTTCTACCATCAATTTAAATTAATTGGAAATGTACAGAGTGGAGAAATACGCAATATAGGGCAACATTTTTTGCACATTTAAGTAGTGATTCGTGTTTTGTTGTTGGCTATCTTTAACAATAGCTCAATACTGTAAAACAACAGTTTTGTTAAATAATATTTCTTTACTAAATTAGAAATTCTGTCCGTGGTAGTTTTGCGCGAAATATTTGAACTCGAGGTTCTCCTCGGAGTGGATCAGGCACCATCTGCGATTTTATTTGTAGGTAACAAATGCTGGTATTGTCAGTTATAATATGAGCTTTTACATTTTTTTCCTCGTTAACTGTAAATACATGAACTACGCCAAAAATTTAATAAAACAGGACAACATAGTGTTGATTCTCTTTCATGGCCGAAAAAGAAGTGCACTCTTACTTTTGTCCCAGTTACTTACCTCTTGGGTCACGTGCTGAGCGTTCGAATAATCTCTGCATTAATTAATAAATACTTCTGGCAACTTTAAAGCGCATCGACCTTGCGTTGAGATACACCGTTTGACGCTAAGTACGCACAGATTTCCGGCTTTTTCGTTGCTTTAAACAACCAGCTAATCCGTGGGATTGTAATTTGAGCCCACTCCCTACAGTCTCTTTTTCTTTTCAAGTTCCACAAGAATTACAACAATACCGGAGTGATATTTATTTCTTACATCAAAAGCTTTAAAGAACTTGTATGATTAAGTCTTTGGATAACAAAGCTTTCAGTGCCCGTCAAAATGGGAGCTAAAAAAACTGTGCGTTTTGGCGATATTACAGCGAGGCAGACGTCATTCACAATCGAAGTTCAAAGATGACCATTTCCAAACTTAACCCTCCCATTATCTTTTCTTTAAAGTTTGATTGAGGGCAATAATCGCTTTTCAAATGGATTTTGTAATCAGGAGTAGCGGTTTGGCCAGAATACAGGCCGCCAGATAAGCCAATCACAGCGCGCGTAATAACTGAGAGCAGAAGCGTACACCTCGATGTAATATGTTTGTGCTGAGTGAAATAATATTTAACAACTATTCACCGAAGTGGAGGTGGCTAGCGGTGGATATTTACCGAGCCGCGAAGCAGCGAGGTAAATATCCACCGCTAGCCACCGACACTGAGGTGAATAGTTGTTTTAGTTTATACTAAAACAGTGAGATAATAAACACCAAAAAACAAATTAATTTGGATGATTTCTTCACTTTTCACGGATGCAAACCGGACGCCATTCTCTCGAGTTGCTCGGAAGTAAATAGCACAGGATATCCGGAGTTTAACGAGCCAACCAGCGCGCCATCAACGCTATCCACTGTTTTAGTATATACTAAAACATACTAAAGAGACAAGGCTCAAAACAGCTGTATTTATTAGGAAATAACTTTATTATTGGATGAAAAAGGAATTGTTATCCACTTCTCTCAAGGCATATTATAAATATCTTAGTGTGGTTCACATTCGAGGGCGCGCCGTAAAATTGTTCCGCGCTAAAAGATAATCCGTCCCCAAATAACTTCGTTCTATCTTGTTGCCAGTGTATGCTTCTCACTTTTCCCTGTACAGTGTCTCAGTCCTTCTCTTACTGACACAATCCTCACAACTTTGGTCTAATTTTCAATTGAAAGAGCAGTTTCAGTCCACATCTCTAGCCATAGAAGATGCTCTGTCTCGGGAAAGGAACAAGGCCACACAGAGAGCAGAAGAAATCCGTCTTTATCGTTTCTCATTCCGTCAAGATCGCCATTGCGGTGTCATTTTATTACCGATACGGTCATCCCCTCACTCAGTTACATTCATCTACGGGCAATAATTTACTTCTTCCCAACGCATTTACATCAGTAGCCAAAGAAACCGGCTCTTTTTTCAGTAAATCCTGGTTATCGAAAGAGGAACTTGGCGCTTCTCGGTGTCAAAACAGAAGGGAGCATAGCTACCGGTTAGAATCTACTGGTTCATACGAGGTTCCAAAGCTTTTATTCGAATAAAACCACACATCTGTGGCACAGCTCTTTCAGGAGTGTAAAACGTCATCAAGACGAGCAAACATTTCTTTGGAATTTACAAGGAAAACTCTTGCACCTTGCCTACGAAGGGGAAACTTTTGCCAGGGATAAAATGTGTTTAGAAGAAACCTTAGGGTCTGCAGAGTGAGGGGTTCAAACATTGCTCAGTAAAATGACTGAAGCATCACATAGCAGGTGCGTGACGCATGACGAGTAACGCGACGCTAAATCCTTCTCGAGGCTCCTTCGCATCGGCGACAATGCAGGTGACATTACCATCCCTCCAGAGGCGCTAGCGACTTGTCAACAGGGTTGATGTTCCACGGAGATACAACTGGGCGTTCTTGTTACCAACCCTCTCTAACAGATCCTTAGAGAAGAAAATACAGCAATTAACACAAAAGCTCAAATACTATTCTATTCCCAGGGAATAAGGTTGCAAGCTCCTCCCTTATGGAAACAAGCAAACAGAAAGTAGTATAAAAACAGAGAATTATTAGATACACGTGTTGACAACGGAAGCACTAGCCTCCTACGGATATCGTTTGAATAGTCACGCAATTTTAGGCAGGAAACAGTGCGTGACGAGCCTCAAGAAAGCAATGCAAACCGGCATGTAACGTTTAATTTCTGACCTGCTGGATTATCATCCATTCCTTTCTCCCGGGTGCGGCTCCGACTTCCTGCTTGGCTCTGGCGTTGAACTCTTTCCTTGTTAAGACCCAACCCTTGCTGAACATGTCAAGTACCAGCGCACGATACTAAAACCGAAATACAACGATTATGATGGAGTTCTGTGTTGCTTCCCTTCGAGCCCTAGCCGGTATCAATGCGAACAAACACTTACATGCAGCGGAATTTTTCACCCAGGAGTATAGTCAACAATGAACTAACATACCATCCAGGGGGGGGGGGGGGGGGGAAGTGATGGTAGAGTCCCAGGCGAAGTCGATAATCGATATTTATCGATAACAATCGATATCAAGTGACGATTGATATCGAAGCAATCGAGGAAAAAAGTTGCGAGTTATCGATTGCCGATAGTAATCGCGATAGCAATTGATTCATCGATTAGTATCTATTATTATCGATTGTTATCGGAACTTATTTGTCCTTTCGCAAGTTACACCGATAAAACTTCTCCATAGCCAATTTATCGTAGCCTGACGGGCTGACGGGCTGACAACTGGCAGGAACATTACAACACCGGAAAAAGCACAGTCCAGAGTAGCAGGGTAAAACCCTCCAGTCTCATTGTAGCTCTGGCATTAAGATGAAGCAAAATAAACAACAGAGTCCATGTATGAGGGATTCCCATTATTTGCATTAGGATTTTTTTAAATCGACAACAATCGATATTCCTGAAGACAGGAATTAACGACTGTTCGATTTTTGCCAATCGATAAAGAAATTTTTCCGTGAGTTATCGATTGTTATCGATTACCGATAACAATCGATAGGATTCGGCGATTGATATCGATTGATTTCCAATATCGATTTTTATCGATTGACTACGCCTGGCAGAGTCATGCTAGAGAAACCGGTTCTGCGACAATAGGTTGTTTTAGGCTAACATGTACGCTTATAGTTGGAACGGGAAGGCAACACAGAAAAGGACTACAATAATCGTCCTCCATAATGTTACGAAAAGCTAGATCTCCAATCTTAAGACTTTTCCGTCTGTCCTTAGCTTTTTTTAGTGGGGGCGCGGTGGCCTCATGGTTAGTGCGCTCGACTCCGGGGCGAGCGCTCCGGGTTCGAGCCCTGACCGGGGACATTGTGTTGTGTTCTTGGGCAAGACACTTCACTCTCACAGTGCCTCTCTCCACCCAGGTGTATAAATGGGTACCGGCGAATTTGATGCTGGGGGTAACCCTGCGGTGGACTAGCATCCCATCCAGGGGGGAGTAGAAATACTCCTAGTCGCTTCATGCTACTGAAACCGGGATAAGCTCCGGCCTGATGAGCCACTAGGCTCGTATGCAGACTTTACCTTTACCTTTTACCTTAGCTTTTTTTACTTTTAATATTCATTCATTTAATTTTCATTGTCAAGTAAGTAAAAAAGAGTCTGTCCTTACCTGATCTGCCGAGTCTCCCGTTCTTCTGAAAGCAAACAGTCTCCTGGACTGAAGATCGCTTGAGAGCGCACCTGGAGGCCACTGGACAAATATACACAAACATTTGTTAAATAAACCAAGATAATCTGCCAACACCATATTTCAATACAGCGAAATTCTTATAGGCGGATTCATGCTGACGTCGTTGTTTACATTCTTGCTCATTTGCATACGGCTTTGCGTACAGAAGGAAACATGTTAGATATGAATTGACTTCAGGCAGCTAAAGAGCTAGTGAAACTTAGTACATGGGGAAATTTTTAGCTCTTTGGGTGTAATATTCAAGAAGAAATTGTCTTTCAAAAACTGCAAAATTTCTGGGTGTCAAAGCGCTAATGAGCTCATGCATTTTTGGTTAAATTTTGAGTGTTCATATTCACTGGCAGAGTTAATCGTACCATGACCTTTCAATATTCAGAACTGACCTATTTGTAGCTCCGTCAAAAACTGAATTGCTTATACTAATGAGGCAAATATTGTAAACAAGGATTCCCCTATAGAGAACAAGAAAAGCGAGCTATCGTCGCCATCATATACTAGTTTTTCTTTTCTTTCTCGAATATTCTACAAAGCTGAGTAAGTTTGAGTAACAGATAAATCTAACTGTTGCGAAATAAAGCATGTGAGTCTCGTTTACGATGACTTTGTGTGTACCTTGAAGTCGATCTCTGTAGCTCCAGTAGAAAGAATCGCTTTCTCAAGCAAGGTGTCGGGTACTCCAGCAAGAAGCGGATCTCCAGGACAGCTTGCTAACAAATAAAACCATTGTCAGGCTAAATAAAACAAATAACTAAAACAACGACGAAACAGAGGATGATATGAACTTCTTTCTATCATTACGCGCGCTCTATTTCGATCAAAAGGAAAGTGACTTTGAATTGAGTTTTCCCAGCATACCACTTGGCCTCGCAACATTCAAGCAATGTTCCGGATCTCTGGAGAAATCTTAAAGGCTTAAACCTCACTCACTCAAGTGATAACGAATCTCCTCTCCCAACTGGAAAGCGGAAACTCATCCGCGATTCGATTCTTGAGAAAACCAAGGTATTTTTGTCCGAGTAGCGATAAACCGCTGATTAATACCGATTATTGCTGATAACGATTTAAAAGTAAAATATATCAGAAAGCCTGGGTACTCAGTTTACACTAATCCCAAGCTGGGAAGCTCTGAAGAAATGACTAAAGTCAGATCTCATGTTGATCAACAGGCCAAAACCGTTACACAGGATATTAACACGCTTACATCTTTACGATCAATTTCGCCTCTAACCGCATTCGAGAACACCAATGCATACGCTACACAAACAATCTAATAGGGAGGGAAAATTTAAAGGGTAAACAACACACCCCACGGGTCAACCCAAAGATATTGCTAACATCACTCACCAGTTTGACGCAGAAGTAAAAGTCTTTTAAAATCAGCTAAACTTAACACTGTTCTGTGCAGCTTTTCCCGGATAAATTCTTGCAGAATTTTTAGCGAGTCCTGTAAATGTTCACCATTAGCTGAAAAAGGTTCCTTATGTAAGTCATGATTTAAATCACTGCTAGCGACCTCTTTACAGTCTATTTCCATTGGCGAGAGTTCCTCGACAACAGCTCCTTCATGTAATGTGTCATGGTTCATAACATGATTAGCTTTGGATTTTGGAGACTTGGGAAGCTTCTTATTTCCAGCGACGGACGAGGAATCTGCCGAAACAAAAAGCACCAGAAGGATAAGTTGGAGTAAAAAAAGCACCATAAAACAAACAGTAAAAATAAACAATTAAAGCCAAAGATCAATAGAGTTCCACTAACAGTTCTCTCTCATCCACAGAGGGTAATGGGTAATTCGGAAGATTTTAAATAGAAAATGACATTTTTGCAGAGAAAAACACACCGACGTGACCGTAGCAAGCTATCATTCATTACAAACTTCCATCACAAAACAAAAGCAAAACGGAAATGAGCCACCAACGTGGTGCTATCTATTCAAGAACTTCAGAAAATTACAAAACGGACACAAATGGTACAAAATTCTGGAAGTTGCTCAATTCCGAAAAAAAAAAATAAAAAAAAGGCACGTTGTATTCTTTTCCAGAAATTATGGTATTACTATTCCATTTGTAACTATAAATTTCGGAAAATTTAAACCACAATGTTCAAAGAAGACAGGGCGAGACACTAACGTAATACTAACAACACAAACATACACCAAACAAACACAGGGTGAGACACTAACGTAATACTAACAACACAAACAAACACAGGGTGAGACACTAACGTAATACTAACGAGACAAACAAACACAAAACAAACACAGGGTGAGACACTAACGTAACACTAACGAGACAAACAAACACTAAACAAACACAGGGTGAGACACTAACGTAATACTAACGAGACAAACATACACCAAACAAACACAGGGTGAGACACCAACGTAATACTAACGAGACAAAAAACACAGGGTGAGACACTAACGTAATACTAACGAGACAAACAAAAAGAAATCAGTGTTATGTGTTGGACAGGCCTACCCGACTCTCACTGTTCGTGAAATTCTTGGAGAGGAAATTACGGGTAAGAAAAGAAAGGTTACCAGGACTGAGCGAAGCATAGAAGAGAAATAAAGTTTATTTTTTACATTTTGGTTTTAGTTCCAAAAGGATTATCTGAAAATGGGTCAGAGACGCAAGTACCTACCAGCATTTATTCGTTTGAGGTCCACTCCTATCTTGTCTTGCTTTGGAATATTGAGTTGTTTTTGGAGCCTTGCAAAAGATAAACGAAAAGTCTAACTACAATAAAAAATTTCTATCATTAATTTATTTATTTGCCAATTTTTAAGATATTTAGCAATTAGTGAATGAGGCTGAGTAGGATATGAAGAATTCTGCAGAACAAGGAGGGTGTTATCCACAGAGGCTGAAGGCCGAGGTGGATAATAATGCAGAATTGTTCATATCCTACGAAAGCCGAATTCAATAATTGCTTTATTATTCATTCAAAATATTTCCCCGTTCTTAAAGGAGTTTCGCCATTTCGCTCTTTTTTCACTCACTAAAAATAACATATCGTCCCCAGGTTTTCTCGGTCAACGGTTCAATAATCTGCAGTGGGCTGCACTTTTGACGTCATTTTGACGTCATCGGTTCAATAATCTGAAGCGGGCTGCACTTTTGACGTCATTGATTCAATATGGCGAAGATTCTTTCCAAATCTGGTGAACAGCAGCCGGTTATGGTAAATTATGCGTGTGGTTTTAATCAATCAGAAACGGGGAAATATTTTGAATGAATAATAACTATATTTATATGTGTACATGTTGATTTTGTGAGATGCAATTATTTCAGAATGAGTGCTTCCACTGCTAGATGTAATCTTAGATAACACACAAATGAACAGCATGGGTGAGTTATAGAAAAGACAGTTTTCTTATCGTGTGATGTTTAATCTCTCTTGCCTGGGGTTTGGGTCGTGACATAACAAGATCACTGGATACATAATCTTCCCCAGTGTGTTGCGTGACAACAACGGAACATGAGATGATGTGATGGTGCAATGGACATAATGCACAAGCTGGTGTGGCAAAGGTTAAACATTCAGTTGTAGACAGCATTGAGTAAAAAGGTTCTTACACTTGAAACTTTGCTTCCCATATGGTCAGCTGCTGTTTGTACACATCAGGATGCCTGAGAAGAAAACACACATAGTTGTAAAGATCAATCAATACTCCTACTACTCCTGAAATTTTGAATTCTCTCAATCTCTGCCAGTAAAATTACAGTATATGTCCCTGGTTCAACAAGCTTCCCCAGCTAATGAAATAATGCTGAATTGGTCACAGCACACACACAAAGCTAAGAATTACAACTGTGGCCTCGTTCTATACCCAGTGGTTTTTCGGAGGTCTCTTAACCCTATCAAAATTGTTATTGTGTATAAACATTTTTTCTTATTGTAGTTATTAATAAGGATGAAGGCATAAATTTTATGTTTTAAAGATTATTATGACTTTACTGTAATGTTAGTTAAGAGAGGATTCTAACTGACTTCTAGTTAATTAATTGATGAAATTGGAGTTAGCAGTGGCACCTCCATTCTTATTCGTTCACTGTATCCAGATAAAAGTGAAATTTCAAAACAGTGATTTTTTGGAGAATGGAAAACCAGAGAACTTGGAGGAACAAAAAACAACAAGAATTAACAGCAACCCCCATATGATGTTGGGTCAACCTCGTAGCCAGATTTTCTCACTCTTTTAGAGATAAAGGACGTATCTAAGTACGAGTTCAGATGTCAGGTCTAGGATTCGAGCCCACATGACATTGGTGGGAGAGAAGTACCAATCCTCCTACACTCTATCATTCTAATAAAGTATATCGTCACCTATCGGCTTAATAATGTATTGACATAGTAGAGAAAATTATTGAAGGTTTTAAACAAAGTATTTATACAGTACTGCCATAAGCCGCTGTACCAGTGGATATCATTTTAACATAACTGTTCACAGTAAACGTAAAGCAGAGTGGTTTTCAGTCGAGTATTGTAAAATTAAAGGCAAACTGATTACTTACCAATTACAGCTGTAGACTACTCAGCCAATTTCAAAATGTAGTAAAACCAAAACCAATTGAAAGTAATTCGAAAGTAATTCGCCTGATTACTTTCAATACTTAATTGGAAAACTGCTCTAAGATCCAAGAGTAGTTGAACTGCTCTTAAGCAAACCGAAGTTTAAATTTTTCTTGTATACAAATGTTTTTCACTGCTTTCGTTTTGTGTATTTTGAGGACCTTGAGATTATTCAAACTCAAAACAGAAGGCCAAACAACAGAAAACCTCATCGTAAAGTTACAAAAGTCAAATCAAAATTCTCGCTTATCCTGGGTCAGCTTAATCCTGGCCCAGGAACTCCACTTTTAGACTTGGCTAAACCTATATACACTGTACATTGTATTAATAACAATTTGTCTGTAATATTTTGTAGCTCACTGGTCAGGTTCAAAAAACTTTGACAATACAAATTGATCTCAATCAAAGAGCTACAAGGTTTCAGAGGATTGGGCTACTTACTTTTGAATAAACTCCAGATCATATGGCAGGACAAACTCCCAACCCATTTGTACTTTCATGCGTGACATCTGAATAGGAATAAAGGAAAAAAAATGACAATCACTGGATTTGTAGTGTAATGTATGGCTAAACTTCAGGCCATGCCTTTCACACATACTAGAATTATTAGTGGTGATCAAAATTATTTGATTCCCAAGCTCAAAACAGACTACTTCCCCAACTTTATGAAGAACTTAACCATGGTGAAAAACCTTGCAGCATCTTTGAAGATCTTACTAAAAACCTTCTAAAGATCCAAAAAGACACTAATCTGTCAAGGATTCTTCAAAGCTCTTTGAAAGACCTTGCAAAGGTCCTTAAAATGAAAGATCTTTGCAGCTTTGCAAGATCTTTGAGCAAAATGTTTGAAGATCCTGGCAAGAAAGAACAAGATTCTCAAAGACCCTGACAAAAAAGCTGAAAACCCTGGAAGATCCTCACAGATCGTGACAAAAATATTAACGATCTTTGAGGATCTTGGCCAGAATTTTTAAAGATCTTGTTAAGATCCCCGGAAATCTTTATGTTGACTGAATATCTTTGAAGATCCTCCTTGAACATCAATGAACTTGAATACAGTTGCAAAATCAAGCGCAATTTTAGAAAAGTGTTTATTGAAGTAGCCACCAACACATTCTGTAAATCCAGTAAAAAAAATGTCATGAGCAATTAAGGGAACTCTGGAGCAACCAAGGTTTCAGGCTAACAACAGCAGTGGTATAAACTGCAGGGTTTGTTGAGCTGAGCCTTATGACCATGTTCTAACGTCAACTGGTTTTTGTTCTGCTGACTGGATAATCAATAACAGAGTTTGTTCAGTATCTACTCACCTGATCTAACATTTCCTTGATATCTTCACTTGGTAACTAAAAGAAGAATGCATCATAAATTAATGAGATTCTAATATTACTTGATTAACACTGATCAAAGAGGCTGGCATATAAACCATTCCAGATCGTACCTTTGTAACTGATTTAATGTCTTTCCTTACAACCACTCTGCTCTGGTTAAATCTCCACATCTGCAATTAATGTCAAAACTTAGACATTTATCATGAAAGCTTCCATACGAGATGACAGTGACAATAATGAAGACTGAGCTGACTATTGTCATAACCCTTTACCCTATCACTGTTTTCCGCAATGCTCTCAACTAACCACCCGACTGCCACAGGCTACCAGCAAACTAAATTTCAGAGTATTTTAGACCCAAGCCAACTTCATCTTTGTTGCTACATTCTGTGTTAAACTTACTAAATAATCTCTTCCTTTACATAAAATGTCAGCAGCAATTCCACTGTTAGGACTGATGCTTCCTTCCGGGTACAGTAACTCACTGAAGCAAAAAAAAAACAACAAAAAAAAAACTGATTAGCCCTACAAAAAAGAAAGCTACTGGCAATGAACTGTAGCCTTTTTGATTTAAATTTTAGAGTATACTGAAAATGGCAAACTTTGTAGCCAAGGTAGACATAGGTAGAAGACAAAGGAAATTGAGAATCAAACTAGGTTAAAATCATTTTAACCTGAATTTCATTTTCACCTGCAACAGACATGTAGCTAAGGCAATTCAATTCAGGCTTGAGTTTTTTCACCTTCACAAAAATGAGGAACTAGACCCAAACAAAATACTATAGGCAACTTTAGGCTACATCCAAGTGAATTTTGCACTTTAGGAATCTTATTTTTATCCTTGACTAAAAAGGCACCATCAATAAAGTAACCAAACACAATCACTCTTCAATATTGTTATATTACAATCATAATGACCTAATGGTTAGCTCATGTGTTGGGTTTGACAACAGCTTTTGGTTGGTTCAATTTGCCAAGGGGACACTGTACTAGCAGTCAGTGGATGGTTCTTACCTCTTTACTACCCAACAGCCTTGCACTAGAACAGCATACTGCTGGACGCATTTTAATACCGAGGCTTCTTTTGCTGCGGGCGAGAGCAGTCTACACAACTGTGAGAAACTGATCACTTTAGCTGCAGACAGAAAGAATAAACATTGAAGTGTAATCTCTGATCTTTAATGCATGTACACCTATCACCAAGCATGTTCTCCAAATCAACACACACAGTAAATACATTTATGATATTACCAAAATTTCCTAGCAGTAGGAAAGATACTAAATATTCAAAACTATGACAGAACGTTTGAGTTTAGAAAATATGTTTTGGAGACTTCAGTATAACATCCCCCAGGATAAGCCACCAAAGCCTTCTGAAAGAAATCAAGCACAGGATCTTTCATGCACCACTTAAGAAAATTTAAGGTACACTGCTCTTGGAGCTTCAAGGCTGAGCTGATGACAACTCACCATTAATAAGCAGAGCTTTGACTTGATCTGGCAAGTCCATAGTCTTCAGTTGTGTCATGGACAGCACATTGCTAGGTACTGGAGGCTTGGAACTGTAACACAGATAGACCTAAATATCAGTCATTAGTACATTACATGTATGTAGCTAAGGGCCAGATGCCAGCTCATTTCACTAGCTGAAGGAGGTTCCCTCCCTCCACTCAAAAATGAAACCAATGTAATGGCAAAATTATCAAGTAAAAATGTGATAAGCAAGAAGGGTAATTCAAAATTTCACAAACAGCTCTAGATAATATTCCTTTTATTCTGTACTATTCATTTTTGCGTTTGTGTCCATGCATACAATTTTTATTTCTATCTATAGAAAGCCCTATTGAGATTTACATTTATATTAATATCATACACTGTACTAAAAACGCAGAGATGTGCAGAAGTTGTGTTACCTTTCCTCCTCAGAGGGTGTAGGAGTCAGTAACTTCAAGTAATCCCTGAAAAAAAATCATTATATTTTGTAGGCGTTTTGTCATGTACAGCTAGCTGAAAAAAGTGTCTTATATGCTTGCCTTGTATGTTTTTTGTTAGGCTCCCTCAAATCAGTTATATATTCTGTATTGCAAATTTATGGACTGTCTTACATTAAGACATACAATGTAGAAACATTTGCACAATATACATGTATGTTTTCACACAGTAGATAATTTAATAAAACTGTACATGGCTGTACAATTTTGGAGCCAAGCTGTATTCTGACAAGCTACAGGGCAAGTTTATAAAATAATAATAGCAATTGAAATCAGCAAATTATTGAAAATAAACATCAATCCTACACACAAACAAGAGAAGAGCTAATGGTGATGATGATAATGATAACACAAAAACTAACTGTCTCACAAAAGCTGCCATTATATTATATTTTTAAACTAGACAAGTTTTTCTGTATCGGAGACAACACACATCTATTTAATAATCTTGTTAATACTTTTCTTATTGCTGACTTTTTCAAGCCAGTATTGCCAATAACACAACAGCCGGAAGTGGAATATTTATAAGAAACTGAAGATTTAAATACCTTGGGGTGACTCTAAACTCTGGGGATTCACTCTCCATTTCTTGGCAAAATAGTAAACTATGCTCAGCACAAGCAATGTCATCCTAGCAGTGAAGTAAATAACACAAATATTAGTATAGTATTCAGAATTCCTTCATCATCCCTGTTAAAAAGTTGTGTTGTAGCAGGCAGAATAAGAGAAGTACTGGTTGTAGGCAGAGAAAAACTGAAATGGATTTGTTACAAGACAAGACTTGCGAACTCCAGTGTGTGTACACTGTAGACAGCAAATAATTTACTCTAGGTTGCAAAATTGCTGGCTGCCAGCACATTTTGACAAGGCTGCTTCATCTGTAATTTCTGCTCAACTCTTAATCTAATGGTAAATAAAAATATATGAAAAAAATGGGGCTTTGCTTCACTAATAAGTAATAACTCGGGAGAATTAATCTGCAATAAATTAGAACTCTTTTAATATTTTAAAAATAGCTATGGGTATGTATAAAACAGAGTTAATGTATGTAATGGAAAGCTTGGTGATTGCAAGATTTTAACAAATAACATCTCAAGTACCTGTGGATTGAAGAACTCCACAGTTTTCCACAGCTCTTCTGCCTTTTTCTTTTCCAGGTATTTGAATGACGATAGACGCTGAGCCTTGGCCCGTTCTGTTTCAGGCCTTGCAAATTTAACCTGGAAAAAATCCCAGCACAAGAATATTTTTGAACCAGTTTCATAAATGCATTTTCCCCATGTTAGGTACATTTTTTGTAACATTCAGAATAACTTTTAAGTGCTGTAAAACTGCAAAGATCCCTTATTCCAAAAAAACTTAAACCAGTTACTATACCAGATTTTCATGGATAAACATTGAGTTCAAACAAGTAACTTGGTTCTGGAAAGGATGTTTAAAGTTCAATATTTGTATACATGGTAAAACTGATAGGTATGAGTTGGTGATTTGTCACTGCGACACTAAAATGCTCACTGACAGTGACTCTTTTCTTTCTCAGTTAACTTTACATGTACATACCCTTTCAGTTCTTGGTGCATTCATTATAAATATTTACAGGTCACAATTAACCCATTGACTCCTGTGCCGGCTGTAACCGGCCGTGCGAAAACCCACCCCCAATTTCCTGTGCCGGCCGTAACCGGCCGTAAAAAAGCATGTGAGGACAAATGCCTGTCCTACCCTCCCTGAAGACATTTTGGTTCTCCTATTGTACTATTGTTGTTAAGGACAAATAAACCAATGAAAATGGACTTTCTGAGCATATTTTTAGAGGACTTTAGGGGTCCTAGAAATACGGGTTTTTGTCTTAAAATCACGCGCTCGAAAAGTGCAGGTAATCATGGCGCGTTGCAGGCCAAATCTACAAACTTCCAGGGTCTTGTTTTCATTCCTAAAACGGAGAAATTACTCCTTTGGCACTTAAAATGGAAAGAAAAAACATAAATCGATGTTTAGGTGGCCTTAGAATGGAAGATCAAGGTGAATGGAACCCTCAGACCTTTCTGGTGAATAATTTTTCCTTCCTTCAACCGCGGCGAAAACAAGACGATCGGGTGCGTTTTCAAGTGAGTTTTGAATACAGATCGCGGATTTAAAGCAGCTGCCTCGACTTTAGAAAACAAAAATGGTAATGTGCAGTATTAGTTCGAAGTTGAATTCAGCTTTTAGCACGATAGGCAAAGCCATGGCCGATAAAATAACTGCAAAATTTGTAGAGAAAAACTCACGCTTTCGTTTTTGTTTGAAAATTAATTCAAACATGTGGTCATGCCGCGAAGCACGTCTCTAACATTTTGAACATTTTTGTGCTTTTAGATAAGTTTTTTTGCCTCATCTTGAATGAAAATTTATTGTTATTGAACTTCCTGTCACGTTTCTTTCATTTGGTTGCCTATATTTGGAAATTTTAGCTTTTAAAAGTGAACAGTATTTTTGAACGCTGGAATTCTGCATATTTAATTTACGGCGACCCCTCGTGGTTTGTTTGTTTAGTGTATTCGCTTCCCTCAAATATATTTTATTGAGTCTTGTTCAGCTTCTACAGAACACCTGAGGATAGAACTAAGTTGGCACTAAATTTACACAGTTGAAAAACGATTTATCTCAAAATAATTGCCTTGTTTTTGTCGTGTTATTGATGTACATTTTTCAACTTTCTTTCACTGCGCTGTATTATTTCGTCGGGCGGCAAAAAAATTATCCGATTTCTTCTTTTTGAATTGGTTTTACGTGTGTTTTTCGCCTTTTATTTTCTGGTATTTTCTTAAATGTTCTCCGTTATAGTAAAAGAATGGAAATTCTGTTGTATTTGGTTTCGTTTCATCCTCTGAAGTAAACATTTAACTCATTTTTGCGTATTCAATTTTCTCGCCGTTTTGTCACGCGGCGAAGAAAAAAATATAATTTCTTGTTTTCTTACAAGTTATACGCATCAACTTGAGTTCTTTTTGTTGATATTTTTTACTATTTTGGCCGTTCATTTATTCAACTTTAAATAAACGAAGTCTTGAAACCTGATCTTGTGTCTGTGGTTACTGCGCATATGGTTTATTTTTGTGCTTTCACTCGCTCTGACATATTTCCAAAAAACGCCAGGAAATTAGGGGTGGGTCGCGGACAGTTTGATGCCGGAGTCAATGGGTTAGGTATTTTCTTGAATACCGTCTGTCCATCATGTCATTCCACCTTCACAAATGAAGGGCTTCGTGCAAAAAGGGCGTATATCGCTTTTTTAGCGGATTTTTTCATTTTCTGCAGGATCAAGCTGATTTTTGGCAGACTGACTTGTGTTGACATGAAAAACATTGTTCCGTAATTGATTTTGTTGGTTTGCGCTTCGTTTTCGAGAAATAACGTATGCAAAAAAACTCAGTCTTTGAAAAACAAAAGAACAAAAGAAACCTTTTGTTTCATAAAAGCCGCGAGCCTTGTCCGACACCTGCGCTACTTACGGCTCGCGGCTCATGTTGATTTCCGTTCTTCCTTCCGTTTTTCTCTACGAATGTTCGAGCAAAAGAGGTACCGCTCGCAGTCTACGACAATAAGCGATCGCAGAGATGTTCTTTTGACTTACGGCAGAGCAAAATGTTGACTTCGTGAAGCCTTCAAGGTTAGGGTTCTGTCCCCTGATCCCAGAAGTTCGAAACACTGCAAATCATGCCGATTTGAAATAAAATTTATGTTATAATCGATTGCTACTTGTTGTCCATTATCTGTGTGAATCCCTGTGTCAATAACTTCCAAAAATCCACTTCCTCTTACGGTATGTTGCTGTTTGCCAGGCCACCAAACCAATGAAACGTCCACTGAGCGCGATCGCTATGCATGCTTGGGAAGATTCCTTTCGCCTCGTGCGTACACAGCCACATTCCCATCGATGCAAGACATTTTAGAAGTCTAAAACCAGTTCTCGCTTTCCAAACTTCGACACCAGCAACGCTTGGCAAATGAGCCACAACTCACGAGAAGCATTTTTTCTTGGGCAAGAACTGCTCTTGGACTTTGCTGCCTGGATCGACCTGACTTCAAACAAGGATAACATGAGTATATCCTCGCTCAAACATCAGAGCACATTTTGGTTCTTTAAAACGTGCTGGTGACTTACGGGTTTATCAAGGCTTTATGATGCCTCTCAACCACCAGGCAGGCATGCAAGGTACTTTAAAACAAGGCTTAAAATATTAGTTGACAGAGCTCTAAGGCAGCATGCACTATTTCCTTTTGACGCTCGATCAATTCACGTGTTGTGTTTCACGTCACAATAACCGATGTAAACAATCCGTTCCTAGATTTCCGCTCGTGTGCTATTTTCCCTTGACTCAAAAGAAAGTGCAGCTAAGATTCTGTGGGATTTGATTTTGACTTCGCACATTCTCAACAGTCTGTCTGCTAGATAGGTGCTAAAAGATCTCCAAAAGATGGCGCTTAGAAGACTGAGTTTTTTTGCATACGTTATTTCTGGAAAACGAAGCGCAAACCAACAAAATCAATTACGAAACAATGTTTTTCATGTCAACACAAGTCAGTCTGCCAAAAATCAGCTTGATCCTGCAAAAAAATGAAAAAATCCGCTAAAAAAGCGATATACGCCCTTTTTGCACGAAGCCCTTCAAGTTAAGTATAACTAAATTAGTATAGTAAAGCATACTAATTTAATTATACTCTACTTGAAGGGCTTCGTGCAAAAAGGGCGTATATCGCTTTTTTAGCGGATTTTTTCATTTTCTGCAGGATCAAGTTGATTTTTGGCAGACTGACTTGTGTTGACATGAAAAACATTGTTCCGTAATTGATTTTGTTGGTTTGCGCTTCGTTTTCGAGAAATAACGTATGCAAAAAGACTCAGTCTTTGAAAAACAAAAGAACAAAAGAAACCTTTTGTTTCATAAAAGCCGCGAGCCTTGTCCGATGCCTGCGCTACTTACGGCTCGCGGCTTCGCATATCACGCTCGCACGCTCATGTTGATTTCCGTTCTTCCTTCCATTTTTCTCTACGAATGTTCGAGCAAAAGAGGTACCGCTCGCAGTCTACGACAATAAGCGATCGCAGAGATGTTCTTTTGACTTACGGCAGAGCAAAATGTTGACTTCGTGAAGCCTTCAAGGTTAGGGTTCTGTCCCCTGATCCCAGAAGTTCGAAACACTGCAAATCATGCCGATTTGAAATAAAATTTATGTTATAATCGATTGCTACTTGTTGTCCATTATCTGTGTGAATCCCTGTGTCAATAACTTCCAAAAATCCACTTCCTCTTACGGTATGTTGCTGTTTGCCAGGCCACCAAACCAATGAAACGTCCACTGAGCGCGATCGCTATGCATGCTTGGGAAGACTCCTTTCGCCTCGTGCGTACACAGCCACATTCCCATCGATGCAAGACATTTTAGAAGTCTAAAACCAGTTCTCGCTTTCCAAACTTCGACACCAGCAACGCTTGGCAAATGAGCCACAACTCACGAGAAGCATTTTTTCTTGGGCAAGAACTGCTCTTGGACTTTGCTGCCTGGATCGACCTGACTTCAAACAAGGATAACATGAGTATATCCTCGCTCAAACATCAGAGCACATTTTGGTTCTTTAAAACGTGCTGGTGACTTACGGGTTTATCAAGGCTTTATGATGCCTCTCAACCACCAGGCAGGCATGCAAGGTACTTTAAAACAAGGCTTAAAATATTAGTTGACAGAGCTCTAAGGCAGCATGCACTATTTCCTTTTGACGCTCGATCAATTCACGTGTTGTGTTTCACATCACAATAACCGATGTAAACAATCCGTTCCCAGATTTCCGCTCGTGTGCTATTTTCCCTTGACTCAAAAGAAAGTGCAGCTAAGATTCTGTGGGATTTGATTTTGACTTCGCACATTCTCAACAGTCTGTCTGCTAGATAGGTGCTAAAAGATCTCCAAAAGATGGCGCTTAGAAGACTGAGTTTTTTTTGCATACGTTATTTCTGGAAAACGAAGCGCAAACCAACAAAATCAATTACGAAACAATGTTTTTCATGTCAACACAAGTCAGTCTGCCAAAAATCAGCTTGATCCTGCAAAAAAATGAAAAAATCCGCTAAAAAAGCGATATACGCCCTTTTTGCACGAAGCCCTTCAAATAATCCCCCCTCCACAAAAAAATAAGAAGAACAAACAATGGCCTTGTCTCTGTTAAATATAGGTCATTCATAATGCTGGAAATGAATGACTTGCTAATGACCCAGAGCAGACAATAGCCTGTTCCAGGCTTTCGGTAGTTGGGGACGAGCGAAAGCGAGTGAGAAAAAAACGAGGGAGGACTAAGGCGAGGAGCGGCGGGAGAGCCTGTAAGACTTTATTTTTCTCACTCATTTTCACTCATCCCCAACTACCGAGAGCCTGGAACAGGCTACCCAAACAAGGACAGTATATACGGGCTCGTCAAAATACAAACAACGAGTAAAAATATACAGCGATACTACACACCAAAACGTCTAATAAGAGATTTATTATCCAACGACTTCTTTTCCCAAAATTCTGACTTGCCAAGGTTTTGAACTTCACGCGGCCGGGAGGAATGAGGCGAGTACAAATATCTGTTATTTGTACTCGTTTCGCGCGATATTTGTACTCTAGGAAGCAGAGTTGGATAATAAATAGTATAATTCATGCACTTACAGTTAATGGTTTGGCCTCTTCTTCCTCATCTTGAGAATCTCCTAATAATAGACAAAACTTAAATCAGTTAAGTAAAACAAGTCCATCTTCCTCAACAACTGACAGGTTCCATTCCCTTTCTGATGAAACTTCGTTGACTTTCAACTGTTCTGGCCAGGGATGAATAATGTCAGGTATACTACTGAAGGCATTTCTAGTAAGCCTAAATAAATTCTGTAGCATGACATGACCAAGTATTTTCTACCCTCCTATGACAAGATAGTAGTCCATCCGATTTGAAACAGGTTTCTTAAACTCATTTAATAATATCATTTGTCAAGTTTAAACAAAGCAAATCATGAGCATAACAGTGTTTGCTGGATATCTGATCTTTATTACCATAGATTTTGCGATTTTAATTTTTCATTTTCTCCTTAGCTTTAGTTTTGATTGAGAAGATATATCAAACACTCAAGACAGTGTTTGACCACATTTCTAATCACCTTGAAGTTCGTTTAAAAAACCCAGCTGCAAATCTTATTTTAAACTCTCTTCTCTGTGTTTGGTCAAATGTGGTCAAACAGGGTCTTTCGTGTTTGATAAATTAATTCAAACAATCAGAACATGGTTGAAGTAAAGGCAGATGTGAGAGAGTTATATGATAATTTATGATAATTATATCTAGCTAGGCTCTAACTTTCATCTAAGACACAAACTTGAAACATCAAGCATTTCAAACTTTCCACAAAGTAAAAACAGAGTCATTTTTTCTGTGAACTGAAAGGTTGTGGAGATAGCAGCATTCATGGGACTGTATACAGTAGTTATTTGGTTAACTTGACCAGTGTTTTTGGTAGCCCTTTCAACCCCCAAGAGGACTTTTTGCTCAAAAATACTGAAGTTAAGAGAACTTTTTGCGTTTTATATGAGTTTACCCTTTTTACCCAACAACACTGCTTCACCGAAAATAGAAAGAGGAAAAAAAAAACCTCTCTGATTTGTTGAAAGTCTGATTTAATTAAATTGCACTTTAATTTGACGCCAGGCAGTCTTCAAAGAAAATTTGAACAGTTCTCATACTTTTTACCTTTAAAATATCAGACTGAAATGAATGTCATCAATTGTTAGATATCCTGGAAACAATAGCTGACAACTTGTAAGCTATAATTGAATTTACTTCCATATGAAAAACAAAAGTGTCAAGTTACCATTTATAACTAAAAACAGCAAACATCTTGTGCGAACGATTTACTCCCATATGAAAAACAAAAGTGTCAAGTTACCATTTGTAACTAAAAATAGCAAGCATCTCATGGGAACAGGTGGCATGCTGATGATTTGTTAGCTCTAATTGAATTTACTCCCTTGTGAAAAACATCTTGTTATATTTGCATGCAACAAGAACAAAACAATCGTTACCCACACTTACTATTCTAAACGTTAGGTAAAAAAAAAAGGTAAAGTCTGCATACGAGCCTAGTGGCTCATCAGGCCGGAGCTTATCCCGGTTTCAAGTAGCATGAAGCGACTAGGAATATTTCTATTCCCCCCTGGATGGGATGCTAGTCCATCGCAGGGTTACCCCCAGCATTAAATTCGCCGGTACCCATTTATACACCTGGGTGGAGAGAGGCACCGTGGGAGTAAAGTGTCTTGCCCAAGAACACAACACAATGTCCCCGGCCAGGGCTCGAACCCGGAGCGCTCGCTCCGGAGTCTAAACGTTAGAACTGTCTCAAATTTAAATAGTCTCGTCTCCTCTAAAACATGTCCTAAGAACTAGAAGAGACGATTCGTGACCTCTAATTGAATTTAATCTTTGTGAAAAACAAAATTATCAAGTTACCCTTTGTAACTAAAAATAGAAATATCTGGTGCTATTTGCTTAGTACTAACTCATGAGCTGCTTCAAAACTCAAGACTCATCTCGTTCATAACTAGCCAGTGGAGGATCCAGACTTTGAGCTACGGCGGGACGGTTTTGTTTTACTTGCCCTGCCAACTTTTCTTCCTTCTGTCATTTTTTTTTTACCCAAAATAGGGGGGAGCACCTCCCCTAGATCCACCCATGCTAGCCACCATTACACTGACAATCACACACTCTAAAACAACCCAATGTATGTATGTATGCGACTATCACACTCCCCTCCAAACTGGACTAAAAATCACAAACTGGCAACTTACAGGTCAGTCTTTATTTTTCAAATACCAAAGTCCCTGGGTTTATACAATAAAACGCCCAAGACTTCATATATACCTCGATCACTTAAGTTATCTTAAACAAAAATAATTTCCTTTTCCTTCTATAACAACTTGTGCTGGTTATTAATGTGAAAAAGTGAAAACCCTGATAACATAGAAAAGAAAATATTTAGTTTCATTTAAAACGTATCTTCTCAATCCAGAAGTAAACAAGAACCATTCTAATTGTAACATCGTCACAGAATAATATTTTTGTTCTGTTGACCAAATTAATTGCAGTCTCTTTGCTCTTCACATTGAAACTTATTGATGAATACTGAAATTGATGACACGCTTGGAACACTTATTACGGCCTCTGGGACAATATTTAAATTTCAATACAACACGCAAACGATTTGTACCTGGTCGTAACCTCTTCAAATTCCCAGTAGCGCATTCCATTCCCCTAAAATACAATTGTTCCTGTCATAGAAACCACATCAACTTTTTTTTCATTTACATCATAAACCTAGTAGTAGAGCGGCTAAGACTAATTTAATTCAAAACCTAATCTAATGGGAAAAGCTAGACCCTTCGTAGTTACATGCCAAACACTATGTTTCAGTCTGACTGATTATCCAATTGTGAATGATTATCGAACCCGTCCACAAAATCCTCTGCCTAACCCACAGAAGACGTCAAAGTAAGCCCAATATATGAATATTTCCTCCTCTTTTATGGAAGAATAAATATGGCCATTCTGAAATATATCGAGATTAATCTTCTCACATACCATTTACTTTACAACAAGAAATTAAATTGGCTGTTTATAGCAGATCCAATCTGATTGGTGTGACAAACACACATCTCTCACTCGCTCACTCACCCATTGACCCGTCCATAACATATCTGACGCACCGACTAAGAGGTATTTTTTTTCCAAAAAAAAAAAAACTCAAAAAAGATTTATTGCGAATGTACCTTCTTCTGTGACATTAGAGGCCTGACGCATATTTGCCTCGCCCTTGTTCAGATATTCAAAACTTGGCCTGAGTTGAAGAACACCATGTATGGGCGTGAGGTGAAGTTCTCCTATTAAGAAAGTAAAAGAGTTACAAATATATGTACATTGTATGTTATTTCAATATTAAAAAAAAAACATTCTGGCCAAAACAGAGAAGTGAAATTTTTAGGTCTACTAAAGGAGAAAGATGCCATCCTCCAGCATTTGTTAGTTTGCTGGACAATTTGCTAGAACCCATTGACACGAAAAAGTGGCAATGAGAAAGTTAAAAATTTTTGAGTTACAGTTACAACAAATCAACTCCCACAAAAAAATCTTTGATGGATTGCAATAACGTTTTGGGAATCTGTCCATTTTTTAGAAAATCTTCAGTGAAAACAAATCGCTGAAATCAACGCCTTATTTCTCCTTTTCAATTTTTTTCTTGATTTATTTATCTGTTCTACTTTTCTCAACTAGAACAGAACTTACATATACAATACAAGTACATACCTTCTCTTAGAATGCCAACAGAATAACGACTCACATCCTCTGAGGCTTGAGACGAAGTAAGGACCTGCTTATCCATCTTGTCACTGACACCAACCAAATGAAATGATGTATTTATTATTCCTCTCTCCGCCAGAAAAAAAAAGATTATTTATTTAAAAAAATTTCTAGGAGGGCACTCCCTTACATAGGCACATGAGATACCAAAATGTACGGTTTTTAGTCATTTTGGTCTGAAACAGGGTATAGATTTTGACCAAGATGGTCTCAAATAGGGTACACTGTACATGTTTTGTACTCTAAACTGGACTAATGTTTAGTTGAAACTATTTGCGGCACAATTTACTTGTCAATAAGCAATATTCAAATGGAGGGTAGGTGCCAATTGACAGCAAAGCAGGCAATAAGCAAGCAAGTTTGGGCAAAATGCAAATAAAGCACGGTAACCAAAATCAAGGAATCTGAACCCTCTTCTCAAATGTTCAGGCAAATGGAAGCTATCCTGCTTAGCCAAGGTCATGTACAAGTAGTAGTACTAGAGAGTTGTACAAATTACATGTAAGTTTTAGAGGTCTGGAATAGGATATTGGTTAAATTTGACAAAGGTCTGGAATAGTGTGAGGGTTTCCTTAAATGCCCTGCATAGCCCTAATGAAAATCTTAGTAAAACGTAAACCCTGCAAGGAAAACATCAAATAACTTGCAGGGCTTGAAATTAAGGCTCGCAAACTCACAAAATGCAAGTGATTTTGATAATCTGCGAGTGAGAAAAAATTGAACTGGCAAATATTTGCAAGTTAAAATCATCCATATCTCCCAAACATTTGGAAAGAATTTGCAAGTGGTCTCCCCAGTTTGCTAGTGGAAAAACTCTTACTAGCAAAACTTTGCAAGTGGACTAAAAAGTTAACTTCAAGCCCGGACTTGAAAGCACTGCAGATGTACAGCATGTATGTCAAGCCAAACGTTAATCAAAGCCTTGGTATAGTGTATGTACTAAAAGCATGGTTAAAAGGGCTAATTCTAACTTTCTTAAGTTCACGCACCTGGTAAAAAATGTATCTTTTTGTTCTGAAGCAGATGTTGGGGCAGACCCATCCACATCATGGGCAATCTGCTCACCTCTTGGTGCATAATAATTTGCACTATTCGTGTTTATCGATAACTCGAGTTCAACCTGTAGTCAAACAAACGCAACCAATCAAAAAGGTTTTAAATCATGAACTACAGCATGTGATAGATACATGTATAAGGTTCGAAAGAATTCAATTTTGGTCCACGTTAAATAATGAACTTGGAGGGCAGTAAAATGTGCCCAAAATAATGACTGAATCACATGAAGCTTACAACTACAGTCTCTGTGCACTTGTCTTAATGATTAGCAGTTCCTGCATAGTAAAATGCACGTGCACCTTTGATACAGTAAAAGAAACCCAAAATTCATGTGTGCTGTAGAGTAGCATTGTCAAAGGTCTTTGAAATGCCATGCACATTATCATATTTTGTTTATGGTAGAGCAGGCAAAATATCAGATACATGTATTACACTTTTAAAAACAATTATAATACCGGTAGTAATAATAATAATAGTAATAATAATAGTAATAATAATAGTAATAATAATAATACTAATAATGCTTTATTTGCTCTAAACTCTTAAAAACACATTTGCAGAGAAAATTAAAACTACAAAAACTACAATAACTTAAGTTGAGCCAGTGGGTTAAATAAACCTAATAATAGTGCTAATAGCTTCAGAAACTGAATATTTTCAACAGTGTTGATCTAATTCCCACACTGGTCATTTCACGCACAAAAAAATACACCAATAGGGAACTTAAGCAAACCATGACGACTACAACAGAATACCACGAAACAAAAGGTTTAATGAGCAAAACATTAGTTGTGCACATGCATAATAAATCTTTGAACATTTCTTTGCGGCCCTCTGCAAAAATAGAACGTGAAATGACCAAGTTCAGTGAAGTCTGAGGATTCGCATTTGGAACTAAACGCTGTCATTGCATATTTAGCCTGATCACATTTTTAGAGTAATTGATGAACTGAACGGATCTAGACAATAATAATTTTATTGCAAGTTTTGCTGGTAAAATGTAAATTCATCTTTGACTAGGCATTGTCCTCAGCATCGCCATGGTCGTTGCTTAAGCTCTCTAATAACGCAGTTGAAACCCTTTCACTTCCTCATCCAAAAGATCAGTTCTCCTTACTGGTTTCAAAAAGATCTCTTAACGACAGTTCTGATACTTTTGATAGCATAGTACATCCAGATAATATAGTAAAAATATTCCATCAAGTTCTGATGAATTGCGAAACTGGATTTTTATCATTATATTGTTGGTAATTGAAGGGCTTCCTGCAAAAAGGGCGTATATCGCTTTTTTAGCAGATTTTCATTTTCTGCAGGATCAAGCTAATTTTTGGCAGACTGACTTGTGTTGACATGAAAAACATTGTTCCGTAATTGATTTTGTTGGTTTGCGCTTCGTTTTCGAGAAATAACGTATGCAAAAAACTCAGTCTTTGAAAAACAAAAGAAAAGAAACCTTTTGTTTCATAAAAGCCGCGAGCCGTGTCCGACGCCTGCGCTACTTACGGCTCGCGGCTTCGCATATCACGCTCGCACGCTCATGTTGATTTCCGTTCTTCCTTCCGTTTTTCTCTACGAATTTTCGAGCAAAAGAGAGACCGCTCGCAGTCTACGACAATAAGCGATCGCAGAGATGCTCTTTTGACTTACGGCAGAGCAAAATGTTGACTTCGTGAAGCCTTCAAGGTTAGGGTTCTGTCCCCTGATCCCAGAAGTGCGAAACACTGCAAATCATGCCGATTTGAAATAAAATTTACATGTATGTTATAATCGATTGTTACTTGTTGTCCATTATCTGTGTGAAACCCTGTGTCAATAACTTCCAAAAATCCACTTCCTTTTACGGTATGTTGCTGTTTACCAGGCCACCAAACCAATGAAACATCCACTGAGTGTGATCGCTATGCATGCTGGGAAGGGTCCTTTCGCCTTGTGCGTACACAACCACATTCCCATTGATGCAAGACATTTTATAAGCCTAAAACCAGTTCTCTTTTTCCAAACTTTCACACCAGCAACGCTTGGCAAATGAGCCACAACTTGCGAGAAGCATTTTTTCTTGGGCAAGAACTGCTCTTGGACTTTGCTGCCTGGATCGACCTGACTTCAAGCAACGATAACATGAGTATATCCTCACTCGAACATCAGAGCACATTTTGGTTCTTTAAAACGTGCTGGTGACTTACGGGTTTATCAAGGCTTTATGATGCCTCTCAACCACCAGGCAGGCATGCAAGGTACTTTAAAACAAGGCTTAAATTATTAGTTCACAGAGCTCAAAGGCAGCACTATTTCCTTTTGACGCTCGATCAATTCACGTGTTGTGTTTCACGTCACAATAACCGATGTAAACAATCCATTCCCAGATTTCCGCTCGTGTGCTATTTTCCCTTGACTCAAAAGAAAGTGCAGCTAAGATTCTGTGGGATTTGATTTTGACTTCGCACACTCTCAACAGTCTGTCTGCTAGATAGGGGCTAAAAGATCTCCAAAAGATGGCACTTAGAAGAATGACTAACCAACAAAATCAATTACGGAACAATGTTTTCCATGTCAACACAAGTCAGTCTGCCAAAAAATTAGCTTGATCCTGCAAAAAATGAAAGTCCGCTAAAAAAGCGATATACGCCCTTTTTGCAGGAAGCCCTTCAAGTAAAGGGTTAACATGCAACTTGTCATTGACCTTTCTTGTGAGACTGACAGCATACTGAGGATCTTCTCTGCTACTGCTGACATCTCTGTCTCACAACATGTTGCTGATGGAGTCTGTCTATATTCCTTACCTTCTGCTGCTCTGGCTTAATCCTTGCTCCAATATGAGGTATATTGTCATAAGGTATATCACCAGGATGTACTGGATACTAAAACAAATTTAAGAAGGGATTTGATGATATTTATATTTTACCATGTTAACTCTTTTACCAGCAGGGAGACGATTGATAAAACAGTAGAATTCCATAGAAACAAAATGTTATTTAACTAGGGATTTAGGCCAAAAGAAAAGAAAACAGCAGGACTTAACTGACTGTTATATTAAGCACCATTGAAGTGATAAGACAACACTGTGCACATAGACTACAATAAAGTTACAAAACACCAGTATCTTTGTCAAAGCCAGCTAATGGTTAACAAAGTTATCCCTTAAACCACTGAGTAATATAAGGCATAACTGCTTTTTTTAGAATCTACCGCAAACCCATCAATGGTTTTGTGGCACATTCTTTGGTAGGTCTTTGATCAGGGCTATTTTTCTGTGAAATCCTTTAAAGGAAAAGCATCAATTTTATATATGTCAAGCACAAAACATCATTTTTATGTGACACAATTGGGCTGTCTACAGTGTGTTCATGTGGGTAACAAGTACTGGGGTCACTATTATTATTTCTTTTATTTTGGAGTTATTGTTTCTTTAGTTTATTTTTGTAGTTCTATTTCAGTTCTTGTGGACTGCTACATGAGGACAGAGCACAGTGCTTTGATTTGTATAGAATCCTGGCACATGGATTAAGCGCCTTGCCATTAAACTTCTTTGTATGCTATTAAAAGCTTTTGCTCCCACCTATGGCTATGCCTACATCTGAGCTCAGAAAGCGGAAAGCTTACTCTTGTAAACATATGGCAAACGTTTATCACCGTTAGGAGCAGACTTGAATTTCGAAGGAAATATCCTTGCTGGAGTTCAAAATTATCTTTATAAACAACCTAACACAAGCTAATTCTTAATACTAAATTTCTATGCAGAAAGTTTCAACTAATTTCTGCATTCATACGTCTACATGCAGAAATACCTGAAATAAGTAGAGCTTGTTGGCCAAAGTCTGGGCCAAATAAACATCCACCTGTGGAATAATTAGAAAGATCTGTGCCTTTTAAAAACTGCTCTCTTAGTTAACGATGGAAGTTTGTTTACAATCGTAATATAGCAAACCTCCGCCACAACCGGGTCATCGTCTTCGTCCTCCGCCATGTTTCACCATCATGCTTGGGACATGCGCACTTGCCACGCGCGGGGAAGTTTCGAAGAGCTCGCCCCAGGCCTGTGAGTGACACTCGCTTGACAACCAGCCCAACAAAACGAAAACCATACAACATATTTCATACATGCTGCGATCTGCTCCTTTTCATCCAAAGCGTTAGCAATTTCACACATTGCGATGGACGCGTCCTCGGCACAGTCTGTTAACATTCTAGAGACATTTAATCTGATTCTATGCGTACCAGTACAGAATTTATAGGCTAGATTTCTGCTCCTACAATTTCCACATCCATCGATTTTCGCGATCTGATAAAGGGGAGGTTTTATGTCCAAACATAGTTCAGATCCCTATGTACTTTTTTGTCACGATCCGCTTTCACACCTCCCCATCGATGCGTCATCATGCATGAAGTTGATTCATACAAGGACACATTTTAAGTTACACAGCACAATTTGACACTACTTTGAGAAATGAAGGTTATTGTAAGTCTTGGAACGCTCAGATAGATAAATCACTGCTTAAAATATGTCGATATCAACAGAATGTGCCGCAGCATTACTATCTTTTAGATACTCTAGTAATAGTACTATTGCAAGATGCTGAAACAGGCTGGCCAAACGTGTGTTCTAATAGAGGTTACACCCGAAAGGGGTCCATTTATCAGGCTGGAAATAGGGCTGCAGGCCCAAAAAAGGTGTGGTATTCACAAGTTGAAGTATAGAAAAGGGTAAGAAAAAATTGTCAATTGTCAAAATGTTTCGTACAGGTTTACTAATGATGTGGAGGTACGAAGGCCTTTTTGGAAATTGAAGTAAACGACTTGGGGACATTTTCAGGTTTTTACTTTCCGTCTTTCTTATTTTTTCTGTGCTCAGTCTTTCGGTCGCAGAAATCTAAGATTGTCTACAAAGCAAGTTGCTGGGATTGTGATGCTTTTTACATCGGCAAAACTAAAAGAAGATTACATGACAGAAAGACTGAGCACTTCAAAGCTCTCACTCAAATTGCTCACGCCTCCGCTGTTGCTGAGCATTCGATTTCCACTGGTCACAACATCAAATGGGACCATTTTTAGATCTTAGCAAGCGGTCAATGTGATTTACAGTGTAAAATCAAAGAAACATTGTTAATACGGGACTTGAAACCCGCCCTAAATGAAAACGTCGGTAGTGAAAATCTCCTTCTTTATTAATTCACAACGGATGTAGTTTCTTTTTTCCATTGTTGTCTAGCTACAATAGTTACCAATGCCTCGCTTTAGTTTTTTGTCTTTTTAAATCTCGTCATATTTTGTAACGGTCACTTCTGAAGATGTATGTTGTAGCATACGAAACGTCAAGTTAAATATACCATGCGAAACCTTACTGTTATGTTTGTAACCGCTGTTTGTTTTCTCTTTCTGTTAAAGTTGAAATGGCCGAAAAACAAGAATATTTATGATGCAACTCTTCTTGTTGACGTTTGACGGTCACCCTTGCTTCAGCCGTAAATGGTAAGCCTTATTGAGTCCGCCAAGACTGTGAATATAGGGCCTGGACATTAATAACATTTTTATCATTTATCATAGATTCTAAAAGACCAATTTCGATATATTAAAATTCAGCCTAAGACTAGACTTCAGCACGAGGCTCTGGGGAATAACTACAGAGTTTGGGGTTTATTCGCTGGAGCCTCGTGCTGAGGTCTATTGTTGTAGGCTGAATTTTAATATATCGAAATTGGCTTATTAGCTTATTGTTTTTAATTTGTTTGACGTTCACGTTTAAACGAGCTTTAATCTCCTGGGTGACACATTACATGTAAGAACACTTGAGACGCTCCGGGCTTCTTTACGGACAGGGGTAACGTGGAGGCCATGCAGGTTAGCACGTCAGTAACGAATGGAGTGTGGCATCATTCCCTTGAAAGCTTCTATCCATCCTGACGAATGACAAGTACCGGCAAGAAAGGTTTGTGATGCTGAAGACGGATTGGGTCTCGTGTTGTCAGACTCGCTCATTTTCACAATTCAGTGGCCAATCACGTTGGACCTAGTTAATGACGCGCGCCGTTGATTGCCTAGAGAAGAAGGACTCGGCGAATTTCCCACGCGAAAAAGTGCGCGTAATCTGTAAACATTAGTTCGTATAGTGTGATCGTCCGGGTGAGATTAGTTCTGAAAAGAACTGTTGCTGGTGACTGACGTTTCGACAACCTGAGCGGAAGTCATATTCAGAGTGAAGCGAATAGTGTTTGTCAGTCGATGGTGTTAAAGTTTGGTCCGTTGGAAGTGATTGGTCACTTTAGCCATTGATAATGTACAGGGGTGTGATTGTCACCATTTCTCGTGTCTCATTTGTGTTC
>CAXHUQ010000561.1:17500-28950 GCA_964020085.1 Micromussa lordhowensis | reverse complement strand
CTATCGTCTAAGTAATAACATTAAATTTTACATACGGTTTCCAGTGCCTTCTTGTCTTTGGTATGGCAAGCCGTTTGTAGCAAAATTTAATCCTTGTAATATATGTTTAATCTTTTAAATAATGGTTCTATTTAAAGAATAAAAATGCCTTCAATTCAATCGTAAATATAATTTTTGGTTCAATTCAATCTTTTGATTTTTATGATTCAATCCAATGCCCGGAATATTGATTCAATCCAATACCTCATATATTGATTCAATTCAATACTTGGAATATTGATTCAATCCAGTACTTGGAATATTGATTCAATCCAATAACTCGAATACTGATTCAATCCAATACTTGGAAAATTGATTCAATCCAATACTTCGAATATTGATCCAATCCAATACCTCGAATATTGATTCAATGCAATACTTGAAATATTGATTCAATGCAATACTTGAAATATTGATTCAATGCAATACTTGAAATATTGATTCAATCTTCCTGGGCCGAGCGCGGCCAACAGGAACGAGAGTGACTGAGCGCAAGAGAGCAAGTGAAAAACATGGCGGGCGAAGAACGATTTGATTTAGAAGTCTTGCTGAAGTGGATAAAAACTGAAATACTTTTTGAGAATTTTGACTCAGAAGCTTTACAAGGTCACGCCGAAGTTCCAAGTCACTTCAATCCATCTGTTGGCCACCTCGTTCCATCAATTAGTCACTTCGTTCCAAAGAAAAGTCACTTCGTTCCAAAGGTAAACAAAGCTAGATTTTTCCGAAAATTCGAAGCTAAGGAATGCTTGGTTTGTGTTGAGTGTTCTTCGTACAAGATTCATACAATTCTTTCGATCGCTCTCGGATATGATGCGAAAATTAAAACACGTTTATTGGCTTTTCTACGCGAGTAAACCAGAAGTTTGTGTTAAACCGACTTCAGATGTGTATCCAACCGACTTTTATGTATATCGAAACGACTTCGATTCATAAGGAAACGATCGCGAGGTGATTATTCTTTCGAACGACGTGACTCATAAGGTGGCTGAAAACAGTTTCCACACTTAGATTTTGATGGGTCGTTACAACCACTCTTTATCACCTGATGCTACAAACATGGTTTCAAATTGACCGCTGATAATGACTCAAAAGTCAAATTCTAAAGTAAAATCCCTCCAAGAAGAGAACGACTGTCTAAAGAAAGCAATAGAAAGCCTGAAGGATGAATTTGGACGGATCGCAACCGCGCCAAAGTCTCATGAATCCTCTTGCGGCAGCCATAAGCCGCATCCTAAAGTGGAAAAATCTCTGGAATTTATTGTGGCATGTGTGCGAGCAGAGGACGCTGCTATATATATTTCTGTGAGAAAATAAAATGAAAAAAATGAAATGAAAACAAATGATAAGCATGATAAGACGCAACTTTTGGCAAGGTTTCAAAGAATTCTGTAGGTGGGGTTCAGAGCCACCTTAAATTTTCGAAAAGTTTAGGTGGCTCTAAACCTTGGCTCAATTTCCAGCCGTTTCTTGAGCACGCGTTCCTTGCCCCACACCACAGTTGAGAGGAGGATCAACAACCGGACTCCCAAAACGGTTGGAAATCAAGCCTACTCGAGCTCTGAGCCCCACGTACTGAATTTTTTTGACTTTGCCAAAAGTCGCATCTTATCATGCTTATCAAAAGTTGATAAGAAAAAAAAAATCATTATTTTTGAATAATAAGCCCCTGAGGCAGTAATTAAGGGTGTTTTTAGGAGGCCATTATGTTGCTATGGTAACCTATTGTGTTACAACAATGGTAACAACGTGTTAACCAATGGTTAGGCAGTGTTTTGAAACCATGTTTGTAGCATCAGGTGATAAAGAGTGGTTGTAACGACCCATCAAAATCTAAGTGTGGAAACTGTTTTCAGCCACCTTATTAGTCACGTCGTTCGAAAGAATAATCACCTCGCGATCGTTTCCTTATGAATCGAAGTCGTTTCGATATACATAAAAGTCGGTTGGATACACATCTGAATTCGGTTTAACACAAACTTCTGGTTTACTCGCGTAGAAAAGCCAATAAACGTGTTTTAATTTTCGCATCATATCCGAGAGCGATCGAAAGAATTGTATGAATCTTGTACGAAGAACACTCAACACAAACCAAGCATTCCTTAGCTTCGAATTTTCGGAAAAATCTAGCTTTGTTTACCTTTGGAACGAAGTGACTTTTCTTTGGAACGAAGTGACTAATTGATGGAACGAGGTGGCCAACAGATGGATTGAAGTGACTTGGAACTTCGGCGTGACCTTGTAAAGCTTCTGAGTCAAAATTCTCAAAAAGTATTTCAGTTTTTATCCACTTCAGCAAGACTTCTAACTCAAATCGTTCTTCGCCCGCCATGTTTTTCACTTGCTCTCTTGCGCTCAGTCACTCTCGTTCCTGTTGGCCGCGCTCGGCCCAGGAAGATTGAATCAATATTTCAAGTATTGCATTGAATCAATATTTCAAGTATTGCATTGAATCAATATTTCAAGTATTGCATTGAATCAATATTCGAGGTATTGGATTGGATCAATATTCGAAGTATTGGATTGAATCAATTTTCCAAGTATTGGATTGAATCAGTATTCGAGTTATTGGATTGAATCAATATTCCAAGTACTGGATTGAATCAATATTCCAAGTATTGAATTGAATCAATATATGAGGTATTGGATTGAATCAATATTCCGGGCATTGGATTGAATCATAAAAATCAAAAGATTGAATTGAACCAAAAATTATATTAACGATTGAATTGAAGGCATTTTTATTCTTTAAATAGAACCATTATTTAAAAGATTAAACATATATTACAAGGATTAAATTTTGCTACAAACGGCTTGCCATACTTTGGTCTCATTCAATATTCCATTCAGTGTTCTATCCTTCGTCGATTGTGCGCTATAAGTCTCCAACATTTTCTTGGTTACTGATTTAGAAACGAATTCCGGTCCCCCTTACTGTAAACACAGTTGAAGTATGTTACGCATTGAAGATTTGCGTAAGCCCTAAAAACTACAAAACTACCCTCTAACAATACTTTTAAACATCAAACAATGTGCAGAAACAGTCGCGGTTAAGTGTCTCAACCTCAGAAAGAAAGAACCTGACAACAAGGACCACAACGGCTTAAATGTGTCATCTCTTGAACATCAAGTCAAGTATTCTACATGTACATTGTTTACTTTCTTGTAGAGTTGGATGTACTCATAGCAAAATAACCTCGCAACTCCTGTTTTTGGCCGAGCTATACAACCCAATACATGCAAGACCGTGTACTTCATCAGCGATTCGAACCAAAATTCACGTGGAGCTCTACAATCTCCCAACACATGGTAAACTAACTAATCACTCTCAGACACGTGCTATTTTCCTGCAAGACATCCATAAAAGATTTTGAAGTTTGCAGCTTCTCACTCATTGAAAGTTGGTACAATAAGTCATCGAAAATCTTGCACCTTTATAATTTACTGAAGGTCCTGTTTGCGTTGACTTCAACACATGTATTGGCATTTCAAGCCTCCCTCTCGCCCTCTTCATCTACATTGTACCGACGTTTCGAGAATCTTCATCTTCCGTCGAGAGAATTTCGAAGGACTTGATCTTTTCCCGACACAAATACAGCACATGAAAACACCACACGATTTTCCCGCTTTCAACTAAACGGTTGAGTTCTTACTTTTTGATACCAACGGGCGCAAAACTTGACCTGTTTATTCAGAGTGGACCAATCAAATTGAACTCTTCGTATTATCTCAAATGACTTCGAGATCAGATTTCCTCATGTTACGTTGTCACGAAAATTTCGAACAGCTTTTACCCATTCACTCTTCGTTTCAAGTATTAACACCCAAAACAGTTTAGTGGTAAATTTTGGAGTGGAAACTACCTATAGACAAAACTGCCAAGGATTGCTTTGGAGATTTGTGGCGCGGCGGCATTTTTGTTTTTTAAGTTTTTTGTTGCTCGCAATGTAAACACTCCAAGGCCTCTAGCGAAAGCTGAAAACTGAACAAAAATGCAAGCTAGGAGAGATTGAGCTTGTTGAAATAAATATTTTGATACAAAAGAACGATCCTGTTATAATTTAGTTTTCGCAGTTTATAACATAGTCTTTTATCGGGTTCTTAATCTTCACGAACGGCAGCTCTGCTGAAACACTGATTTAATTCTCCTGTTTGGAACACGCTCAAAGCCAGCCATATTATCGCCGATATTTGAACATGACAAAAGTCATAGTCTCAAAACATAGAGGCTCGTAAATAATTTAAAACCATCACGTCGATGTATCGCTCCATTCCCGGCCATAATACAGCCTGACAAATGTCACGTTAGTCATCGTAAACAAAGTGAAATCATACTCGCTCGATCACGCTAAATTCTGGCCATAATACCGCTCGGAACAAAGCGAGACAAATGTTTCGGTCAACTACTGTAGCGGGACAAATCTGGTGTCTCGCTTTGTCTCGTTCGACTCACGCCGCAAAAATGACAATATGGCCAGATTCAAGCCAGATTCTCGCCATGTCAGGCTATAAATTTTCGTACGGGGTTACCTGAAAAACCTGCCAATAAATGCGTCACGAATTACACAATACTTTCTCGATTTTTGAACCTAACAGACCTTATTCTGTGACGCGCTCTTCTCAGAAACAACTAAACAACAACATCAAACCTTGGAAGATTCACGCGAGGCTTGGGTTGGGGTGGAAATCCAAGTAAAACAAAAGATAACATACACAATACAACTTATAAATTAAAAAAAGTGGTACAACGATCCGAAGGAACCCAACTTGGACTCGAATTCTTATAATTTTGCTATAAACTTGCGCTGTACTTTCGCCATTACTTCACGCCACAAATTTCCACTCTGTTGCGGCCATCTTGATAAAAGTATCACCCAATCAGCGAACGGAAATTACGCCACATGATAACTAGTTTACAAATCGATCAAATCGACAAAAGTTAATTTATGGGGCCCTACTACAACAGCGATATTTTTCTAAGTCTAGCTAATGAGATGCAGCAGTCCAATGGTAAGCTGGACTTTTCCAATCGAATATAAGTATTCTCCATTTGACAAATTGAACAAATCGATCGAATCGACAAAAGTTTATGGGGCCCTACTACAACAGCGATATTTTTCTAAGTCTAGCTAATGACATGCAGCAGTCGAATGGTAAGCTGGACTTTTCCAATCGAATATAAGTATTCTCCATTTGACAAATCGAACGAATCGATCGAATCAACAAAAGTTTATGGGGCCCTACTACAACAGCGATATTTTTCTAAGTCTAGCTAATGAGATGCAGCAGTCCAATGGTAAGCTGGACTTTTCCAATCGAATATAAGTATTCTCCATTTGACAAATCGAACGAATCGATCGAATCGACAAAAGTTTATGGGGCCCTACTACAACAGCGATATTTTTCTAAGTCTAGCTAATGAGATGCAGCAGTCCAATGGTAAGCTGGACTTTTCCAATCGAATATAAATATTCTCCATTTGACAAATCGAACGAATCGATCGAATCGACAAAAGTTTATGGGGCCCTACTACAACATCGATATTTTTCTAAGTCTAGCTAATGACATGCAGCAGTCCAATGGTAAGCTGGACTTTTCCAATCGAATATAAATATTCTCCATTTGACAAATCGAACGAATCGATCGAATCGACAAAAGTTTATGGGGCCCTACTACAACAGCGATATTTTTCTAAGTCTAGCTAATGAGATGCAGCAGTCCAATGGTAAGCTGGACTTTTCCAATCGAATATAAATATTCTCCATTTGACAAATCGAACGAATCGATCGAATCGACAAAAGTTTATGGAGCCCTACTACAACAGCGATATTTTTCTAAGTCTAGCTAATGACATGCAGCAGTCCAATGGTAAGCTGGACTTTTCCAATCGAATTTAAGTATTCTTCATTTGACAAATCGAACGAATCGATCGAATCGACAAAAGTTTATGGGGCCCTACTACAACAGCGATATTTTTCTAAGTCTAGCTAATGACATGCACCAGTCGAATGGTAAGCTGGACTTTTCCAATCGAATATAAGTATTCTCCATTTGACAAATCGAACGAATCGTTACTGACCCATCTTCCAATGGATTCTATTTGACAGTATTGGACAACCCTCCAAATTTGGCCATTTTGATATTCTCGACATGCTTTTTCCATTTCTGGCATTTGTTAAGTTATAGCCCATATTTTTATGAAAAGTAGGTCACGTGATGGCTTAGCTGCAAAGGGCCTATTATGGTAGGACATGCTTGTTACTGGTTCCTTTTTAGACTTTTGACTACTTGACTCAGTGCTTCCATTTTTGACCAGGCTTTTTCCATTTTCACTTTGAGCACAGTAAGATTTTAAGCTATAAATGCAATTTTAACTTGTTTTGGCCATTTCTTGATTGAAAACTGTTGAGGCAAGCCATCTTTCTCAGTTGTACATGTTCTACTGGGATGTGGTTTTGATAAGACACTGAGTCCTGTGCGCAGCCTCCTTGACATTGGCACTCTTTGTCTTCTGAATAAATAATTATCTCTTACATCATCAGTTGTATTTTTATGCTAAAAGCTATTTTGAGGCTGTAAATAATCTGTAGGAGGGTACATTCACTGACTGTGCTTGCTGTGTGGCATATTTGGGCTTGTAAATGGCAACTACATTTTAATGCAGATAAATGTGAATCTATGCGAATTACACACTCATGCGATAAGTCAGTAACCAATTATTTCTTAGGAAAGCCCTTGAAAGACGCAAATAATTTTAAACGTCTCGGTGTTACAATAGTTAAACTAAGGATCTCTCATGGAGTAACCACATTATTTTATATTATAACTGTGAATGAAGCAAATAAAGTCTTAGGTTCTGTTTAACGCTCGGTAGGCACCGCTAATGCAAATGTTTTTTCTATGCTGTACAAATCTCTTGTACGGCCAATCTTGGAATATGCGGTCCTTACCTTGTCAAGGACGGAGCTGATAACCTTCAGCATTTTAAATCTAAGCTCAAAATCAAATTGTACTTAAATATTAATTGTAATAAGTATTGTAATTTTAATTTTGATTTAGATATATTTTTAAGGGAGTTTTCTTAACTTCCTTTTCTAGAAGCATCTTTTCCCCTTTCTTTTTTAAGTTTTTTAACTGTATACACATGTATATAGTCTGCTTCTGGAATAAATAAAGTATGTATGTATGTATGTATATTTGCAGGACACCCTAACGTGGACTTGGTCTGGCCCAAGTGCGTAAGTGAGTTTTTATACAAAGTCATTCAATTGTCATAATGTTATATAGTAGAACAGTTTTCAGTTAATTGTTGTTAAGGAAAACAAACATAATCACTCCTGGTGATCACACAGGACACAGTCAATTCAGTGAGCCAAGCAAGACTTGAATGAATGAAATACATGTGAATTGTTCAAAGTGCAGGAAAAAGTATCTGAGTGAGTTGCAGTCAGTTTTGCTATTACCCGGTATCTGATTGGATCAGAAATGGGTGTGAGAATTTTAAGCCAATCACAAAGCATGATAATGCAAAGCCAAAGCAAATAATAATAATATGAATTTGTTTATTGTACAGTACTGCTCAAAAGTAAGCCACCACCGCTCCTCTTGGAGATGAGAATCTCGTCTTCTCTCGAGACTAGAGTCTCGTCTCTTGAGATGAGAGTTCCGTACCTTTTGAGAGGTACTGTACATAGTAACTCTGTATAATTATATATTCTTCAAATACAGTAATTATAATTATATCAACTCTTGTTAACTACTGGTAATGGTCTTGTGATAAATGCTTTTGCCTTTCTGTTAATAATATGTTTTAGTTCTCTGAGTAGAGTAATTTTGGCATGCAGTTGAAAATGATCTTGTCACCTACAGCTGTAGCTGATATTAGAGAAGAAGCAGATAAGTGAGTGTTAAGCCAATTCTTTTTTAGACTCACCCTCCTGTGGTTGACGTTATGCCAGTTTCACAACAGTATGGAAATAGAGGTAACTAAGGATATTTCATTTCTGCTTTTGAGTACCATTTAAATGTTAAAGTTGGAACCTTTTTAACACTAAAATTTTGTTACTTCTTTTGGCTTTCACTCCATTCAATGTCTTGGAATGCACAATCCAGAGCCAGTTTTCTTTCAGCTTATTCTCTCTGTCTTTGTTATGTCAGATTCTTCCGGTATACAAGCCTGACACAGAGGTAACATTTGTATTTAATTTTGATATTCACTTTCAATACAGTATGTGATATACATGTAGCACTTGTGGTTTGCTGTCTTTCCTTAAATTTATGCCACACAAATTTAGTTGAGAATTTTTTTCCGGGCTATTGAAGACTGTATGAAACTGTTCACCACTACATGAATCAAGCATTTTCTGTGAAGGCTTATAATAAGTAGGGGGACTTCGACCATTTTTACGTGGGATGTCTGTGGCAGACCATGTTTAAAGTTTCGGTTTCATACTCAATGATATTTTTAATTGCAACCCATCGCAATATCAGATATTTTTTATGTATATAATGATATTAGTACATTGACCAAAGCATCCCATGTGAAAGCCTTTACTAGCTTCTTGTGAACTTTTAAACTTGTCATCTCATTGTGTTATGCATGGAGGGCAGCTAATTGTGATTTTATTTTTAGGAAATCCATGATGGAAAACTTTTTGCAAGAAATGTCCGGGAACAAGTAGCAAGGTTCCTTTTTGTAAAATTTAATATTCGGAGTGTCTGTCTGCTGACATTATAATCCATAAAGTTTCAGTCAATTCAGCTTTTCTCATCATGAAAGATCTTTTTTGCATGCATGCTTGAGCCCTGCATTAGAATCATGAAAGATTTGAGACATTATTTAACTTAATAGTAAGAATAAATGTTAAGAAAAATTAAATACCTATTTCAGTCTAATTACATGTACCAAATCAGTTATGTTGAGTCATATATTAGGGGCACTTTCTGTTCAGCCGAAAATGCTGGAAGAAAAACAAAAATTCCCCGTGAGAAATTGTCGAAAATGTGGGCATGCCTTGCGAGGTTGTTCTCTTTTCCGGAAATACTGGAAAATGATGTTCCATTCACCACTGGAGAATTCCAGAAATTAAAACTAGAATTTATCGTTGAATAAAAAAAGCACACTTGGGCACTATGGGAAAAGGACTGGTGAGAAAAAGGCTTTTCCATGTGGTAGGTACCACAGAGTATTGAATTTAAGGTTGCGTTTTAGTGACTAAAGGTATATGCACAGAGCATTTTTTGAGAGTCGTCATTGAGAATTCTCTTTCTTGCAGATTTCTGAATGTTCCTGTTACTGAACACACATATGAGGACACACGGCTGATGGTCCAAGCCTCCAAACAGAACTTACCATCAGTTGCAGGCCTGGTGGAGTACCAGAAAATAAGTACCAAACTCAGGTGGTTACATTTTATTTGAAAAATATGCGCGCTGATTGGTTAATATTCGTGTTTAGATTATGAGCTCGAGATTTCTATCTCCCGAGTCAACTATCACGCATAGAAATCGAGAGCCACTAATTTAATTGTTTTAGTATAAATCTACTAGTCGGTCAAAACTTTATCTAAATCCTCTTCACAGACACTTCGAAAACGCCAAGAAGTGGCCGTCATTTTGCTAACAAAGGCTCATTGCTACGCTACTCAGTATCTATCACAGATTATAGTTCACCACTAAATTTTCTCCGATTCTTATTGGTTTAAATTGATCACGTGACGCGATAGTGTTCATCCGCGGAGAGTCATTCGGAGAGACACTAGCAGCCCATAGTGCCCGTTCGCCGAAAATACCCAGATGGATAGTAGTCGTCCGTGAAAATTTATCTGTACACAAGCGGGTTTGTAGAAGAAAAAACAGTTGAAATTGTATGAAGGGGGGTTTTGTCTGTTTTCCTATTCAAATTTTTCATTTGGCTTTCACGGCTTTCATCTCAAAAAGTGGAAAATAGTTCAATTGAAGTCTGATTGATTTTTGAACTAGCGCGCGGAAGAAAATTTAATGGTGAACAATAAAGACAATAGAGTGTTTTTGTCTCGGAACTATCGGTCTGATAGTTGCCCCTTGGAAATTTGATGTTCTTAAAACAAGCATATTTGTTTTAAGAACATCAAATTTCCGCGGCGCAACTATCAGCCGATAGTTCCTCGACAGAAACACTCTATTGTTTAAATAGATAGTGAGTAGCGTAGCCAGTCAGAGAACGGCATTCGTGATAGAACGCTAGTAGATTTATACTAAAACTTGATAGAAACACGGTACATGTTTTCTATTTCTTAATGTAAGTGTTCGTGGGGAATAGGTCATTTCCGAATTACCGTAAGCCTCTTTCTCGAAGCAAGTTTTGTTTCCCGTCCTCATATGAAAATGAGATTTCATTCACATGCTAATTAAATTCATTTTCATATTTGATGGTTGTGCAGCAGCTTCGCTTTGACAGAGAGGCTAAGGTCAACTCAGGCGATTTGTGTGCGTTTAAAAACTCACTGATTGATCTAAGAGCACCTAGATGGTGTCATTCTGTCATTAGCAACTGACAAATGGAATTGGCAAAATGAGAAATGCCCCCGCCAAACTTAGTAGTTGACTTGTAACAAATACCCCTCAGGTTTTATCTTTTAAAAAACGTGTTCTCTCACCATACGGAATATCATGGGTGCTTGATACACTTCTTTCTACAAACTCGTCTGTAGGATTCCGGAATGTCACAACGAAAAAGTCTGTCACCAACCTCACATGTACATGTAATTGCCTTTTGCTCATATTTGTCATCATTGTAGCCGTGAACTTTACTAAAGTTCTACTCGCTGAATTGTATCCGTTTTTCCCACAGCATCAGACTAGAAAGCATGAAAGAGTTACTGGATAAATTTGCTGAAATCGATTCCAACAGGGATGGTTTAGTGGATCTGAACGAGTTTGCCGAGTACCTGAATTTACCAGTTACTCGTAATATCAAACATCTTTTCTCACTGTATGACAGGGTAAGTTCTTTGTGGAAAATTTGTGATTCAAGTTGACTCCAAACGTTTATAAAAAGAGCTTGACGTAAAACTTGGTAATTGGTAAAATTTGGAGCTCTTGTGATATTCGAGAAGAAGGTTTTCAAAAACTGCATAACCTCTGGGTGGCAAAAGCGCTAACGACTCATGCGTTCTTTTTAAACATTTTAAGTTTTTTAAACCCGCGTGGCGCAAAAAGTATTCAATACATTGGACTCAAATCCCTTAGCACAGTTAATCATAAGTCAACATTCAGAACTGTTATTTTTGTTACTTGGTCAGGCAAAAATTGTAACAAAGACTTTCAGGCAGACACTCTAGCGTCTGTTTACAAGAGATAGTCTTCGCTATGTTTTTGTTATCTTGTCCATGGGTGAGGGCGCCTTCAGAACAGGTAGGTTAGCGGGCTGA
>CAXHUQ010000561.1:0-12500 GCA_964020085.1 Micromussa lordhowensis | reverse complement strand
TAATTAAAGAGCTGTTTTGGCGATTGGTCCTTTTTTAATCGTGTGGTCTTTCTTTCGTTGATTATCAACTTGAGAAAGTCAAGTAAACGAGGCCCTATCAGGGATTTTCGGGATACGGGATATTTTGGTAAAACATTAACGGGACACAGGATATTTCTGGGATATTTAGATTACATAGAACGGGATGTCAAGTAAGAAAATCGTTGATTTTATCAATTGGAATTAACATAGGTATGCCATGCCATGAGATAGTCAGACCTCAATGGGATCTCATTAACCACCGTAGATCAAATCCTACAGCATTTAGGGCCTGATTACATGAACCGGGCTGGCCCGGTTAGCCGGGCTGCCTCAGTGTGCCGAAATTACTTTCAGGCCGGTATTACATGAGGCGAGCCAGCCCGGTTGATCGGTTGATGGCTGATGCGATGAACCGTGGGAAACCCGAGCGAGCTTGATTTTGTACTCTCATCGGCTTAATAAGCAGGGTAGGCTCGATTTCCAGTCGCTGTTCGGGAAACGAGCCCGCGCTCCTCCCCCGAACTCACGGCTGGACTCGTCTGGTTGCCTCTTTGTTGGTTTCAACCAATCAGAGCAGTGCCCGCAGAATTTCGTCGGGCATAATTTTCACGCATAATTATAATATTATCAGACTATAATTTCAAAATGGCGGCGGAAGGCGGGTTCACGAGTAAAGCCATCGATCGTATTTTGGAAACGTTTATGATCGATTCCTTAAAGGAATTGCAGCGCAGAGGCCTAGAAGCCTTAAGTAAGGGCGAATATGTCTTCATAATTCAGCCGATTGCCTGAACTTAGGGATACATCTGCAGGTACCGGAAAGCTTTGTATTTTGGGTCACTTGGGATTAGTCTTTATTTGGAGTTGTTTTGTTTCCTGTCTTTTATTTCTTTTGTTTTACGTAAGCTTACGTAATCTGTGCTCCGGTACCTGCAGAAAGATCCGAACTTAGCCGAACAATGGCATATAGAACACGCAAGACAGTCAACAGACTTTCGCGTAAACAGCTACATTTGAATCATGTGGTGTGAGAACGAACAACAGGAGGAATAAACTTAAACATCGAGCGCAAAAAAAATAAGCTCGATCAGATATATGCAAGAAACATAAGAACGACTCTAGACAAACGTATACCTTTCTCGAAGTAAAGCTACGGCGTCTCCGAAGAAGAACGTAAGAGGACAAATATGATATCCGTGATAAGAATCTACATACTGTACTTGCATGCAGTTTTAATCAAACAGCCGGGCCCGGCGTCGCACTATATGATGCAAGTAAGCAACATGTTCACGGTAAATTTCATATTTTGTCCCTCGAAAGCAAATTCTTGGAGACATATCTTGCATTAGAAATGAGCCTAAGCAATGCATAAACACATGGCAAATTACAGAGGTGTCAAACTCTGTAAAGCGACATGCCGATAACAGTGGAAAATATGCAGACGAAACCGTAGGAGCCGTGTAGGCTAGTCAACCTCATTTTACACAAACAGCCTTCTCATGTTGCTTTTTCGCGCGAAAATCTGACTTGTGACACCCGAGAACGCATAAATTAATTTTTTTTCGATGACGTCACGGACACGCGTCCAGCCGTCTCTCTTCGGGGAGGAACGTGGACCACACACGACAGAGCGGCGGAGATGGAGCCTATAACCAGGCCTGGCCCGGCAAACGCGATTACATGGAAAAATCTTAGCCCGGTTAGCCGGGATCCCGGCACCGCGATGCCGGGATCTCGGCTAACCGGCTGGCCCGGTTGTCATGTAATCGCGAAGTTGATTTTTGCTGCGTTTAACAAACGTGCCGAGATCCCGGCAAACTGACACCAGCCTGGCTAACCGGGCCAGCCCGGCTCATGTAATCAGGCCCTTAGAGCGAAAGTCTGGGAACAGGTTGTTTACATCGGGTATTGTGACGTGAAACAACACGTGAATCGATCGAGCGTCAAACGAAATACCATCGAAGAAAAAAGAGATGTGATGCATTAGAGCTCTGTCAAGTGATATCTTTAGCATTGTTTTAAAGTACCTTGTATAGCTGCTGCCTGGTGGTTGAGAGGCATTATAAAGCCTTGATAAACCCGTAAGTCATCAACACGTTTTAAAGAAGCAAAATGTGTTCTGTAACTTCGAACGCAACTGCCGATAAAATCGAGTTATCGGCGTTTGAAGTCAGGTCGATCCAGGCAGCGAAGTCCAAGACCAGTTCTTGCCCAAGAAAAAAACCCTCTCGTGAGTTGTGGCCCATTTTGCCAAGCGTTGCTAGCGTCAAAGTTTGGAAAGCGAGAGCTGGTTTTAGACTTGTAAAATTTGTCTTTTATCCGAGCGCCATGTTTCCCGCGCACCTGGTGTAAATACCTTTCCCGGCATGCATTGTAATCAAGTCTGCGGATGTTTCTCGAACTGGGAACTAGTTAGTAGATTGATTTTCCTTTTTCATTTAAACATAATAATGGCCAACAAGTAGCAATCGATCGATTGTAACATAGATCTGTTATCCAGGTTGCGTTGATTTTATTTCAAATCGGCATGATTTGTGGTGTTTTCAACTTCTGGGATCAGCGGACATGCAGATGTATTAAGACCCGTACCTTGTGCTGAAGGGTTAACCTTATACGTTGCGTGAAATTGAGATTTTGCTGGTTTCTAAGAGATATGAACATCCTTGCCTTCACGCGTTAACACCGAGGCGAGACTTCGACTTATAACAAAAAGGCTTGGCTTGGATTCTTATAACAAAGGATCGGCTCGGTTTATCATAGCAAAGGCCCGGCTTCGTTTCTCTGAAGGGCTCGGTGGAAAAAACGCTCCAAATTTCGCATGCAGTTTTGTTCAGGTATGTTAAGCAATGTCCAGTAGTTTTTGCGCTTAAGTTCGCTTCGTTTTCGAGATATTGTGGTTTTTCCATAGTTAGTAGTGGAGACTCCTCTACTAACTATGGTTTTTCCAACCGGTGTATGTGTGCCTTTTTTGCAAACGTTATTTCTCGATCGAAAACGAAGAGCAGCCCAGCGAAAAAAAACTTCAGAGCAATGTTTCTCAGGTGAAACGAAACCCACATGCCAAAATTCAGGCCCTTTCGCGAAAATGTTTTTTTTTTCCACACAAATAGTCACTTAGGACGGGTTTCCACTCACCCGTTTAAGTCTCTGGCGTCATAGGTTTGTAATGCATACAAAGAGCTATAATAAAGCTCTCTGTACGCATTGCAGACTACTTATTGGTAATAGGACTGAGTGGAGTCCAATTCAGTCTGTAATCATACTCCTGATAAACAAATCGGACTCCCGCTTTGTTATCACTTGTATGATTACAGACCGAATTGGACTCCACTCAGTCCTATTACCATTACTTACTAAATACGAAACTTGATAGAAGGTTTTGATGACCCTCAGGAGATTTTTCCATTGTCTGAAGGTCAGCAGAATGCGACCCTTCCGCAAACCACTTTATCTTTCCTGTGTTACACTGTAAAGATTGCCAGGTAAATGTAGGTTTTCCAACACTAATTCAAGAGCAACTGAACCATAAGAACTGATCTATTCAAGCACACTTGTGCTCTGAATACACCCTTAGGCTTTTCGCCAATGCATCTGCCATGTTGGCTGACTGAGTGACTTACCTGCACTGATGTGCGACAATGGGGAAGCAAAATAAACAAGAGAAGAAGCAATGGGAGGCGTCATGCTTTTTTTTAATTGAAGACAACTGTAAATATGTTCTTCGAAATAATTTTAATTAAAGGTAACAGAAGATGAGGGGTGATTGAGAGTTCATCCCCAAATAGACCTTATTCCTTCTGCAGGCCGCGGGTCAGGCTTCGGAGCAGTTTCGGTCACGTACGATTTTTGGCCAAAAGCGCAGGCCGCGGGTCAGGCTTCGGAGCAGTTTCGGTCACGTATGATTTTTGGCCAAAAGCGCAGGCCGCGGGTCAGGCTTCGGAGCAGTTTCGGTCACGTACGATTTTTGGCCAAAAGCGCAGGCCGCGGGTCAGGCTTCGGAGCAGTTTCGGTCACGTATGATTTTTGGCCAAAAGCGCAGGCCGCGGGTCAGGCTTCGGAGCAGTTTCGGTCACGTATGATTTTTGGCCAAAAGCGCAGGCCGCGGGTCAGGCTTCGGAGCAGTTTCGGTCACGTATGATTTTTGGCCAAAAGCGCAGGCCGCGGGTCAGGCTTCGGAGCAGTTTCGGTCACGTACGATTTTTGGCCAAAAGCGCAGGCCGCGGGTCAGGCTTCGAAGCAGTTTCGGTCACGTACGATTTTTGGCCAAAAGCGCAGGCCGCGGGTCAGGCTTCGGAGCAGTTTCGGTCACGTACGATTTTTGGCCAAAAGCGCAGGCCGCGGGTCAGGCTTCGGAGCAGTTTCGGTCACGTATGATTTTTGGCCAAAAGCGCAGGCCGCGGGTCAGGCTTCGGAGCAGTTTCGGTCACGTACGATTTTTGGCCAAAAGCGCAGGCCGCGGGTCAGGCTTCGGAGCAGTTTCGGTCACGTATGATTTTTGGCCAAAAGCGCAGGCCGCGGGTCAGGCTTCGGAGCAGTTTCGGTCACGTATGATTTTTGGCCAAAAGCGCAGGCCGCGGGTCAGGCTTCGGAGCAGTTTCGGTCACGTACGATTTTTGGCCAAAAGCGCAGGCCGCGGGTCAGGCTTCGAAGCAGTTTCGGTCACGTACGATTTTTGGCCAAAAGCGCAGGCCGCGGGTCAGGCTTCGGAGCAGTTTCGGTCACGTACGATTTTTGGCCAAAAGCGCAGGCCGCGGGTCAGGCTTCGGAGCAGTTTCGGTCACGTATGATTTTTGGCCAAAAGCGCAGGCCGCGGGTCAGGCTTCGGAGCAGTTTCGGTCACGTACGATTTTTGGCCAAAAGCGCAGGCCGCGGGTCAGGCTTCGAAGCAGTTTCGGTCACGTACGATTTTTGGCCAAAAGCGCAGGCCGCGGGTCAGGCTTCGGAGCAGTTTCGGTCACGTACGATTTTTGGCCAAAAGCGCAGGCCGCGGGTCAGGCTTCGGAGCAGTTTCGGTCACGTATGATTTTTGGCCAAAAGCGCAGGCCGCGGGTCAGGCTTCGGAGCAGTTTCGGTCACGTATCATTTTTGGCCAAAAGCGCAGGCCGCGGGTCAGGCTTCGGAGCAGTTTCGGTCACGTATCATTTTTGGCCAAAAGCGCAGGCCGCGGGTCAGGCTTCGGAGCAGTTTCGGTCACGTACGATTTTTGGCCAAAAGCGCAGGCCGCGGGTCAGGCTTCGGAGCAGTTTCGGTCACGTATGATTTTTGGCCAAAAGCGCAGGCCGCGGGTCAGGCTTCGGAGCAGTTTCGGTCACGTACGATTTTTGGCCAAAAGCGCAGGCCGCGGGTCAGGCTTCGGAGCAGTTTCGGTCACGTACGATTTTTGGCCAAAAGCGCAGGCCGCGGGTCAGGCTTCGGAGCAGTTTCGGTCACGTACGATTTTTGGCCAAAAGCGCAGGCCGCGGGTCAGGCTTCGGAGCAGTTTCGGTCACGTATGATTTTTGGCCAAAAGCGCAGGCCGCGGGTCAGGCTTCGGAGCAGTTTCGGTCACGTATGATTTTTGGCCAAAAGCGCAGGCCGCGGGTCAGGCTTCAGAGCAGTTTCGGTCACGTATGATTTTTGGCCAAAAGCGCAGGCCGCGGGTCAGGCTTCGTAGCAGTTTCGGTCACGTACGATTTTTGGCCAAAAGCGCAGGCCGCGGGTCAGGCTTCGGAGCAGTTTCGGTCACGTACGATTTTTGGCCAAAAGCGCAGGCCGCGGGTCAGGCTTCGGAGCAGTTTCGGTCACGTATGATTTTTGGCCAAAAGCGCAGGCCGCGGGTCAGGCTTCGGAGCAGTTTCGGTCACGTATGATTTTTGGCCAAAAGCGCAGGCCGCGGGTCAGGCTTCGGAGCAGTTTCGGTCACGTATGATTTTTGGCCAAAAGCGCAGGCCGCGGGTCAGGCTTCGGAGCAGTTTCGGTCACGTACGATTTTTGGCCAAAAGCGCAGGCCGCGGGTCAGGCTTCGGAGCAGTTTCGGTCACGTACGATTTTTGGCCAAAAGCGCAGGCCGCGGGTCAGGCTTCGGAGCAGTTTCGGTCACGTACGATTTTTGGCCAAAAGCGCAGGCCGCGGGTCAGGCTTCGGAGCAGTTTCGGTCACGTATGATTTTTGGCCAAAAGCGCAGGCCGCGGGTCAGGCTTCGGAGCAGTTTCGGTCACGTACGATTTTTGGCCAAAAGCGCAGGCCGCGGGTCAGGCTTCGGAGCAGTTTCGGTCACGTATGATTTTTGGCCAAAAGCGCAGGCCGCGGGTCAGGCTTCGGAGCAGTTTCGGTCACGTATGATTTTTGGCCAAAAGCGCAGGCCGCGGGTCAGGCTTCGGAGCAGTTTCGGTCACGTACGATTTTTGGCCAAAAGCGCAGGCCGCGGGTCAGGCTTCGGAGCAGTTTCGGTCACGTACGATTTTTGGCCAAAAGCGCAGGCCGCGGGTCAGGCTTCGGAGCAGTTTCGGTCACGTATGATTTTTGGCCAAAAGCGCAGGCCGCGGGTCAGGCTTCGGAGCAGTTTCGGTCACGTATGATTTTTGGCCAAAAGCGCAGGCCGCGGGTCAGGCTTCGGAGCAGTTTCGGTCACGTACGATTTTTGGCCAAAAGCGCAGGCCGCGGGTCAGGCTTCGAAGCAGTTTCGGTCACGTACGATTTTTGGCCAAAAGCGCAGGCCGCGGGTCAGGCTTCGGAGCAGTTTCGGTCACGTACGATTTTTGGCCAAAAGCGCAGGCCGCGGGTCAGGCTTCGGAGCAGTTTCGGTCACGTATGATTTTTGGCCAAAAGCGCAGGCCGCGGGTCAGGCTTCGGAGCAGTTTCGGTCACGTACGATTTTTGGCCAAAAGCGCAGGCCGCGGGTCAGGCTTCGAAGCAGTTTCGGTCACGTACGATTTTTGGCCAAAAGCGCAGGCCGCGGGTCAGGCTTCGGAGCAGTTTCGGTCACGTACGATTTTTGGCCAAAAGCGCAGGCCGCGGGTCAGGCTTCGGAGCAGTTTCGGTCACGTATGATTTTTGGCCAAAAGCGCAGGCCGCGGGTCAGGCTTCGGAGCAGTTTCGGTCACGTATGATTTTTGGCCAAAAGCGCAGGCCGCGGGTCAGGCTTCGGAGCAGTTTCGGTCACGTACGATTTTTGGCCAAAAGCGCAGGCCGCGGGTCAGGCTTCGGAGCAGTTTCGGTCACGTACGATTTTTGGCCAAAAGCGCAGGCCGCGGGTCAGGCTTCGGAGCAGTTTCGGTCACGTACGATTTTTGGCCAAAAGCGCAGGCCGCGGGTCAGGCTTCGGAGCAGTTTCGGTCACGTATGATTTTTGGCCAAAAGCGCAGGCCGCGGGTCAGGCTTCGGAGCAGTTTCGGTCACGTATGATTTTTGGCCAAAAGCGCAGGCCGCGGGTCAGGCTTCGGAGCAGTTTCGGTCACGTATGATTTTTGGCCAAAAGCGCAGGCCGCGGGTCAGGCTTCGTAGCAGTTTCGGTCACGTACGATTTTTGGCCAAAAGCGCAGGCCGCGGGTCAGGCTTCGGAGCAGTTTCGGTCACGTACGATTTTTGGCCAAAAGCGCAGGCCGCGGGTCAGGCTTCGGAGCAGTTTCGGTCACGTATGATTTTTGGCCAAAAGCGCAGGCCGCGGGTCAGGCTTCGGAGCAGTTTCGGTCACGTATGATTTTTGGCCAAAAGCGCAGGCCGCGGGTCAGGCTTCGGAGCAGTTTCGGTCACGTATGATTTTTGGCCAAAAGCGCAGGCCGCGGGTCAGGCTTCGGAGCAGTTTCGGTCACGTACGATTTTTGGCCAAAAGCGCAGGCCGCGGGTCAGGCTTCGGAGCAGTTTCGGTCACGTACGATTTTTGGCCAAAAGCGCAGGCCGCGGGTCAGGCTTCGGAGCAGTTTCGGTCACGTACGATTTTTGGCCAAAAGCGCAGGCCGCGGGTCAGGCTTCGGAGCAGTTTCGGTCACGTATGATTTTTGGCCAAAAGCGCAGGCCGCGGGTCAGGCTTCGGAGCAGTTTCGGTCACGTACGATTTTTGGCCAAAAGCGCAGGCCGCGGGTCAGGCTTCGGAGCAGTTTCGGTCACGTATGATTTTTGGCCAAAAGCGCAGGCCGCGGGTCAGGCTTCGGAGCAGTTTCGGTCACGTATGATTTTTGGCCAAAAGCGCAGGCCGCGGGTCAGGCTTCGGAGCAGTTTCGGTCACGTACGATTTTTGGCCAAAAGCGCAGGCCGCGGGTCAGGCTTCGGAGCAGTTTCGGTCACGTACGATTTTTGGCCAAAAGCGCAGGCCGCGGGTCAGGCTTCGGAGCAGTTTCGGTCACGTATGATTTTTGGCCAAAAGCGCAGGCCGCGGGTCAGGCTTCGGAGCAGTTTCGGTCACGTACGATTTTTGGCCAAAAGCGCAGGCCGCGGGTCAGGCTTCGAAGCAGTTTCGGTCACGTACGATTTTTGGCCAAAAGCGCAGGCCGCGGGTCAGGCTTCGGAGCAGTTTCGGTCACGTACGATTTTTGGCCAAAAGCGCAGGCCGCGGGTCAGGCTTCGGAGCAGTTTCGGTCACGTATGATTTTTGGCCAAAAGCGCAGGCCGCGGGTCAGGCTTCGGAGCAGTTTCGGTCACGTATCATTTTTGGCCAAAAGCGCAGGCCGCGGGTCAGGCTTCGGAGCAGTTTCGGTCACGTATCATTTTTGGCCAAAAGCGCAGGCCGCGGGTCAGGCTTCGGAGCAGTTTCGGTCACGTACGATTTTTGGCCAAAAGCGCAGGCCGCGGGTCAGGCTTCGGAGCAGTTTCGGTCACGTATGATTTTTGGCCAAAAGCGCAGGCCGCGGGTCAGGCTTCGGAGCAGTTTCGGTCACGTACGATTTTTGGCCAAAAGCGCAGGCCGCGGGTCAGGCTTCGGAGCAGTTTCGGTCACGTACGATTTTTGGCCAAAAGCGCAGGCCGCGGGTCAGGCTTCGGAGCAGTTTCGGTCACGTACGATTTTTGGCCAAAAGCGCAGGCCGCGGGTCAGGCTTCGGAGCAGTTTCGGTCACGTATGATTTTTGGCCAAAAGCGCAGGCCGCGGGTCAGGCTTCGGAGCAGTTTCGGTCACGTATGATTTTTGGCCAAAAGCGCAGGCCGCGGGTCAGGCTTCGGAGCAGTTTCGGTCACGTATGATTTTTGGCCAAAAGCGCAGGCCGCGGGTCAGGCTTCGTAGCAGTTTCGGTCACGTACGATTTTTGGCCAAAAGCGCAGGCCGCGGGTCAGGCTTCGGAGCAGTTTCGGTCACGTACGATTTTTGGCCAAAAGCGCAGGCCGCGGGTCAGGCTTCGGAGCAGTTTCGGTCACGTATGATTTTTGGCCAAAAGCGCAGGCCGCGGGTCAGGCTTCGGAGCAGTTTCGGTCACGTATGATTTTTGGCCAAAAGCGCAGGCCGCGGGTCAGGCTTCGGAGCAGTTTCGGTCACGTATGATTTTTGGCCAAAAGCGCAGGCCGCGGGTCAGGCTTCGGAGCAGTTTCGGTCACGTACGATTTTTGGCCAAAAGCGCAGGCCGCGGGTCAGGCTTCGGAGCAGTTTCGGTCACGTACGATTTTTGGCCAAAAGCGCAGGCCGCGGGTCAGGCTTCGGAGCAGTTTCGGTCACGTACGATTTTTGGCCAAAAGCGCAGGCCGCGGGTCAGGCTTCGGAGCAGTTTCGGTCACGTATGATTTTTGGCCAAAAGCGCAGGCCGCGGGTCAGGCTTCGGAGCAGTTTCGGTCACGTACGATTTTTGGCCAAAAGCGCAGGCCGCGGGTCAGGCTTCGGAGCAGTTTCGGTCACGTATGATTTTTGGCCAAAAGCGCAGGCCGCGGGTCAGGCTTCGGAGCAGTTTCGGTCACGTATGATTTTTGGCCAAAAGCGCAGGCCGCGGGTCAGGCTTCGGAGCAGTTTCGGTCACGTACGATTTTTGGCCAAAAGCGCAGGCCGCGGGTCAGGCTTCGGAGCAGTTTCGGTCACGTACGATTTTTGGCCAAAAGCGCAGGCCGCGGGTCAGGCTTCGGAGCAGTTTCGGTCACGTATGATTTTTGGCCAAAAGCGCAGGCCGCGGGTCAGGCTTCGGAGCAGTTTCGGTCACGTATGATTTTTGGCCAAAAGCGCAGGCCGCGGGTCAGGCTTCGGAGCAGTTTCGGTCACGTACGATTTTTGGCCAAAAGCGCAGGCCGCGGGTCAGGCTTCGAAGCAGTTTCGGTCACGTACGATTTTTGGCCAAAAGCGCAGGCCGCGGGTCAGGCTTCGGAGCAGTTTCGGTCACGTACGATTTTTGGCCAAAAGCGCAGGCCGCGGGTCAGGCTTCGGAGCAGTTTCGGTCACGTATGATTTTTGGCCAAAAGCGCAGGCCGCGGGTCAGGCTTCGGAGCAGTTTCGGTCACGTACGATTTTTGGCCAAAAGCGCAGGCCGCGGGTCAGGCTTCGAAGCAGTTTCGGTCACGTACGATTTTTGGCCAAAAGCGCAGGCCGCGGGTCAGGCTTCGGAGCAGTTTCGGTCACGTACGATTTTTGGCCAAAAGCGCAGGCCGCGGGTCAGGCTTCGGAGCAGTTTCGGTCACGTATGATTTTTGGCCAAAAGCGCAGGCCGCGGGTCAGGCTTCGGAGCAGTTTCGGTCACGTATCATTTTTGGCCAAAAGCGCAGGCCGCGGGTCAGGCTTCGGAGCAGTTTCGGTCACGTATCATTTTTGGCCAAAAGCGCAGGCCGCGGGTCAGGCTTCGGAGCAGTTTCGGTCACGTACGATTTTTGGCCAAAAGCGCAGGCCGCGGGTCAGGCTTCGGAGCAGTTTCGGTCACGTATGATTTTTGGCCAAAAGCGCAGGCCGCGGGTCAGGCTTCGGAGCAGTTTCGGTCACGTACGATTTTTGGCCAAAAGCGCAGGCCGCGGGTCAGGCTTCGGAGCAGTTTCGGTCACGTACGATTTTTGGCCAAAAGCGCAGGCCGCGGGTCAGGCTTCGGAGCAGTTTCGGTCACGTACGATTTTTGGCCAAAAGCGCAGGCCGCGGGTCAGGCTTCGGAGCAGTTTCGGTCACGTATGATTTTTGGCCAAAAGCGCAGGCCGCGGGTCAGGCTTCGGAGCAGTTTCGGTCACGTATGATTTTTGGCCAAAAGCGCAGGCCGCGGGTCAGGCTTCGGAGCAGTTTCGGTCACGTATGATTTTTGGCCAAAAGCGCAGGCCGCGGGTCAGGCTTCGTAGCAGTTTCGGTCACGTACGATTTTTGGCCAAAAGCGCAGGCCGCGGGTCAGGCTTCGGAGCAGTTTCGGTCACGTACGATTTTTGGCCAAAAGCGCAGGCCGCGGGTCAGGCTTCGGAGCAGTTTCGGTCACGTATGATTTTTGGCCAAAAGCGCAGGCCGCGGGTCAGGCTTCGGAGCAGTTTCGGTCACGTATGATTTTTGGCCAAAAGCGCAGGCCGCGGGTCAGGCTTCGGAGCAGTTTCGGTCACGTATGATTTTTGGCCAAAAGCGCAGGCCGCGGGTCAGGCTTCGGAGCAGTTTCGGTCACGTACGATTTTTGGCCAAAAGCGCAGGCCGCGGGTCAGGCTTCGGAGCAGTTTCGGTCACGTACGATTTTTGGCCAAAAGCGCAGGCCGCGGGTCAGGCTTCGGAGCAGTTTCGGTCACGTACGATTTTTGGCCAAAAGCGCAGGCCGCGGGTCAGGCTTCGGAGCAGTTTCGGTCACGTATGATTTTTGGCCAAAAGCGCAGGCCGCGGGTCAGGCTTCGGAGCAGTTTCGGTCACGTACGATTTTTGGCCAAAAGCGCAGGCCGCGGGTCAGGCTTCGGAGCAGTTTCGGTCACGTATGATTTTTGGCCAAAAGCGCAGGCCGCGGGTCAGGCTTCGGAGCAGTTTCGGTCACGTATGATTTTTGGCCAAAAGCGCAGGCCGCGGGTCAGGCTTCGGAGCAGTTTCGGTCACGTACGATTTTTGGCCAAAAGCGCAGGCCGCGGGTCAGGCTTCGGAGCAGTTTCGGTCACGTATGATTTTTGGCCAAAAGCGCAGGCCGCGGGTCAGGCTTCGGAGCAGTTTCGGTCACGTATGATTTTTGGCCAAAAGCGCAGGCCGCGGGTCAGGCTTCGGAGCAGTTTTGGTCACGTACGATTTTTGGCCAAAAGCGCAGGCCGCGGGTCAGGCTTCGAAGCAGTTTCGGTCACGTACGATTTTTGGCCAAAAGCGCAGGCCGCGGGTCAGGCTTCGGAGCAGTTTCGGTCACGTACGATTTTTGGCCAAAAGCGCAGGCCGCGGGTCAGGCTTCGGAGCAGTTTCGGTCACGTATGATTTTTGGCCAAAAGCGCAGGCCGCGGGTCAGGCTTCGGAGCAGTTTCGGTCACGTACGATTTTTGGCCAAAAGCGCAGGCCGCGGGTCAGGCTTCGGAGCAGTTTCGGTCACGTATGATTTTTGGCCAAAAGCGCAGGCCGCGGGTCAGGCTTCGGAGCAGTTTCGGTCACGTATGATTTTTGGCCAAAAGCGCAGGCC
>CAXHUQ010000559.1:0-19000 GCA_964020085.1 Micromussa lordhowensis | reverse complement strand
CTTTTTCTTATATACACCGAACGAGACGAGGCCGTTAAGTCATGGGATAACGGCCGATTTTCTTGTTTCTTATATACACCGAACGAGACGAGGCCGTTAAGTCATGGGATAACGGCCGATTTTCTTGTTTCTTATATAGACCGAACGAGACGAGGCCGTTAAGTCATGGGATAACGGCCGATTTTCATTTTCTTATATACACTGAACGAGACGAGGCCGTTAAGTCATGGGATAACGGCCGATTTTCATTTTCTTATATACACCGAACGAGACGAGGTCGTTAAGTCATGGGATAACGGCCGATTTTCGTTCGGTGTAGTAATGGTAACCATACCGAACGAGGAAACGGCCTCAAAATCGATGTTTTATACAGAACAAGATACCGGCTTAATTCGTCATTATCAAAACACGCAGATGTAGTTGACATTTTATATCTCTTTGGAAAGGGTTCACAGTATAACTAACCGTAGCCTTGATACTTTGTCAGAAAGGAAACACTATACAAGATTTAACACAACTGACGCAAGTATCATATTATAAACCAGCGCCGTGCTTTCCGGGGTCTTCAAGTAATATTTATTTTTCAAGAGTATGGTTAATATTAACTTCGTTAACGACCCCTTTTGTGGCTATATTTTATCTTCAATGAAGCTCGACAGTCGTGTAAAATTTTACCACGATCAAACAATTATTTTTCTAAGGATAATATAACATTCACTGAAATTATATTTTGCTTTAACTTTATTTGAGTTCCTAAAAGGGCAATGTCTACTGTCCTGTTCCTTTATCTCGCAGTAGAAATAAACTCTTTCTTCGCAGTCTAGGTTACATTTGACAATATAGAGCTGTACGAGACGCAAAGTAAAGCTCGCCTCCTACGTAGACGTTCTTTCGGCTCGTCAAGCAATCTTTCTTGGGAAGAAAGATTGCGTATCGAGCCAAAATAATGCGGTCTGCGTTGGACGCTAAATAAGCGCACGCGATTAGTTTTTTGTTAGAGCTTCTCCGCTGCAAAATCCGCGCAGCATGCGTAATTACACGTACTTGCCTGTACCTACTCGGCACTGAAAAATGTCTCAAAATAAGAATGCTAGCGAAGTTTTGACGGAATACGAATTCGAATTTTCGTGGTAACATTTATACCACAAGCGACAGCAAGTGGATGACAAATTGTGACCATCTCCTCGGGTATACCAAGTATGAAAGTTCGAGACCTCATTGTTCAATATTGTGAAATTACCACAGGTCGCACCTTTTTGCGAACGTACTGTACTGAGTAGTATAAATGGGAAATTACATTAGTACTGGTAATAATCAGGGATTAGTAGAGTGCGTTCGAGTCAATTTTGTGTTCCTTAGATCCGCCCGCTTTAAACGATTAACCTCCATAACTTGCCTGTCATGTGTCAAAATCGCACATGATACAGTGGCGCAAAAGCCGCAGAGCCTGAAAACAATGCGATAGATGTATAGTGTCAATTGATTTATTTTGTGGCACATTTACCGCCGAGATAAAAACAACTCGGTATAAACCGCCGGACGTATTTTGTGACCACAGGTTGTGGTCATGTTGCCTTTTATAATGACTGCTCAGTATAATTGCTGATCAGGACGCGCTTTGTTTGAGTCACCGAAACAGGATGGCCATTAGTCTTAGAAGGTGAGGAGGTTGACAGCAAAACGACAAGTCCTTGTTTGATGAATTCAACAGACGTCGTACACACCTTCCTATTGTAAGACTTTGGCAAGCCAATTTTAACAACTTTACGACTAAATTGGGTGACTTTTTCCATACAAATCTCTAAAAATTTGAAAAAGTGCCAAAACTGCTGCCATTTAGTTTACCAGAAACACCAAAGCCGCAGTAGCATATTATTCCATACATTTTGAAGTGTCGCCATGAGCGTTTTAAGAAACTTCACCGAAAACACAGATATGAATGACAACCATTTTTGCATAAGGTCTATATGCAGGACCCCTAGTATGTGTATAGGAACCACTCGAAATTGCAGTTATCATTTCAATTCATGGACTAGTAGAGAGGGTGACTGGGGATATAGATCAAATGTCATGAAAAAGAAGTGCCTTTTTCACAATTCGCGCATTTTACGCTTCACGGAAAATAAAAACGAACGTTTTGGAAAATCACGGTTCACGACTACTGGGACAAATCCAGTGCACGTATAAATTATGTCTCACTTTATTAAGATGTTCCATTTCACAGGTTTAAATGGCTTCGTCGATGTCTACGATAACGCAGACGGACCTTGCAACAAGACTCTGACAAAGTTTGTTCAGTCGAATATTCACCTGACTCTTGGCTTCCAAGGACCATTGGTGAACACTTAGAAACGGTTTAGCTGGGTGTAGAGCCCTCTGTGTGTTCCTAAAAGGTTTTTTGCAACCGCTTACTCCAAATATTATTGGTTGGTTTCTGTCACAATCGCTTCAGTTACGAATAACAATTGACGATTGCTTTTGCTGCGGATCCTTGCGGCTTCTGTCGTGAGTCTTTGCGGCGATCGCCTGACTAACAATTGACGATTGCTTTTGCTGCGAATCCTTGCGGCTTCTGTCGTGAGTCTTTTGCGGTGATCGCTTGAAAAACAATTGACGATTGCTTTTGCTGCTGATCCTTGCGGCTTCTGTCGTGAGTCTTTTGCGGTGATCGCCTGACTAACAGTTGACGATTGCTTTTGCTGCGGATCCTTGCGGCTTCTGTCGTGAGTCTTTTGCGGTGATCGCCTGACTAACAATGACGATTCCTTTTGCTGCGAATCCTTGCGGCTTCTGTCGTGAGTCTTTTGCGGTGATCGCCTGACTAACAATTGACGATTGCTTTTGCTGCGAATCCTTGCGGCTTCTGTCGTGAGTCTTTTGCGGTGATCGCTTGAAAAACAATTGACGATTGCTTTTGCTGCTGATCCTTGCGGCTTCTGTCGTGAGTCTTTTGCGGTGATCGCCTGACGAACAATTGACGATTGCTTTTGCTGCGAATCCTTGCGGCTTCTGTCGTGAGTCTTTTGCGGTGATCGCCTGACTAACAATGACGATTCCTTTTGCTGCGAATCCTTGCGGCTTCTGTCGTGAGTCTTTTGCGGTGATCGCCTGACTAACAATTGACGATTGCTTTTGCTGCGAATCCTTGCGGCTTCTGTCGTGAGTCTTTTGCGGTGATCGCTTGAAAAACAATTGACGATTGCTTTTGCTGCTGATCCTTGCGGCTTCTGTCGTTAGTCTTTTGCGGTGATCGCCTGACGAACAATTGACGATTGCTTTTGCTGCGAATCCTTGCGGCTTCTGTCGTGAGTCTTTTGCGGTGATCACCTGACGATTGCTTTTGTTGCAGATTGTTGCGGTGATCGCTTGAAGCACAATTGACGATTGCTTTGCCTGCTGATCCTTGCGGCTTCTGTCGTGCGTCTTTTGCGTTGATCACCTGACGAACAATTGACGATTGCTTTTGCTGCTGATCCTTGCGGCTTCTGTCGTGAGTCTTTTGCGGTGATCACCTGACGAACAATTGACGATTGCTTTTGCTGCTGATCCTTGCGGCTTCTCTCGTGAGTCTTTTGCGGTGATCGCCTGACGAACAATTGACGATTGCTTTTGCTGCGGATCCTTGCGGCTTCTGTCGTGAGTCTTTTGCGGTGATCGCCTGACTAACAATTGACGAATGCTTTTGCTGCGAATCTTTGCGGCTTCTGTCCTGAGTCTTTTGCGGTGATCGCTTGAAAAACAATTGACGATTGCTTTTGCTGCTGATCCTTGCGGCTTCTGTCGTGAGTCTTTTGCGTTGATCACCTGACGAACAATTGACGATTGCTTGTGCTGCGAATCCTTGCGGCTTCTGTCGTGAGTCTTTTGCGGTGATCGCCTGACTAACAATTGACGATTGCTTTTGCTGCGAATCGTTGCGGCTTCTGTCGTGAGTCTTTTGCGGTGATCGCCTGACTAACAATGACGATTGCTTTTGCTGCTGATCCTTGCGGCTTCTGTCGTGAGTCTTTTGCAGTGATCGCCTGACTAACAGTTGACGATTGCTTTTGCTGCGGATCCTTGCGGCTTCTGTCGTGAGTCTTTTGCGGTGATCGCCTGACTAACAATGACGATTGCTTTTGCTGCGAATCCTTGCGGCTTCTGTCATGAGTCTTTTGCGGTGATCGCCTGACTAACAATTGACGATTGCTTTTGCTGCGAATCCTTGCGGCTTCTGTCGTGAGTCTTTTGCGGTGATCGCCTGACTAACAATGACGATTGCTTTTGCTGCGAATCCTTGCGGCTTCTGTCGTGAGTCTTTTGCGGTGATCGCCTGACTAACAATTGACGATTGCTTTTGCTGCGAATCCTTGCGGCTTCTGTCGTGAGTCTTTTGCGGTGATCGCCTGACTAACAATTGACGATTGCTTTTGCTGCGAATCCTTGCGGCTTCTGTCGTGAGTCTTTTGCGGTAACCGCCTAGCCAAAACTAACGATTGCTTTTAGTGCAAATCCTTTCGGCTTCTGAATGGATCCTTTTGCGGGGATTTGTAACTACGAAAAGTAACTGACATCTGTATGTTTTGTAGGTTCATTTGAGATTAAAAATGGCAGACACTGGCCAGGCAAAGCCTAGTGAAGGCTTTGTAGACAAGTAAGTCAGAATTATCCTTATTGATTAAAAAAGGGGAGAAAAATGCTGTAAAACCGACTAAAACCTTTTGAAGGGACTTTCCAAGTCAAGATATATGTTGTTAATATTATGCTTCTTGCGGAACTCTTAAGCTTTCATCTCTAAGTTGTCACTAGGCGGTGGATTTATGTCATGTGTAGGAATATTGCGCGAAGACTTTTCTTTATTTTTGATTGCAGAGGACAGGAGAAAAACATCGCCAGCAAGCAGCTATTTAAGGTTAGTTCTTATTTTGTACGCTCGATAGGCCACGTTCGATATATCAACATTCTAACATGGATCTGAGGCTTTCAGGTGAGAATTCAGAAAAGAGACTTGGATACAAAGAAAACATCACTAAATATAGAAATTTGTCCCGAAAGCCTCGGAGCCATGTTAGGATATTGATATATCGAACGTGGCCTATTCTTCTACGATCACTGACGAACTAAAAACATGTGCAAAAGTAATTGGCCAACAATAATAAGGGCAAGATATGTTCTTCACAGTCAAAGAACTAAAAAGGACACCAATTTTATTTGAGTGACGATGCCCATTTTGTTTTCGTTAACAGTTTTTAGGGCAAACCGATAACCATTAGCTCTGTACTGTATTAATGTTCTGCAAGGTTTCTCTTTTATGTACTAACGTAATTGTTTTCTTAGATGGGAGACGTAGAACGCTGGTTAGTTGAGAATTTGACACAAACAGAAAAGGATGGTAACATGAAACAACTGGGTTTTGATATTGTGGAGACGGCGAAGATTTTTCGGGAATCTTGTCTTGCTTTTAATTTATAAGCTAAACACTTTTTCGTGGCATGGAGGTTCGTTGAAGTTTTGAAAATAACTGTGGAAAATGAAATCACTGTGAAAGTTTGTCGTATGTAAGCGTTTAAAACAACTGATATATTGCTTGTTGTACTTATAATAACAACGGTAGATCTTCACTAATATCTACATTACGTCTGTTAACCGAATGGACACTATGTATACTTCGCTCTTCTTTTGGAGGGAATTCACGATTTATTTTCAGAGTGAAGCTTGGATCCCTGAAGGACAATCAGAACACTGTAAGCACATTTTATCTTTCCCTGTTGTTTACTGTTGTATGGTAACTACGCTGCGCAGGATTCTCTATCTATCTGCAGGTACATGTTTACAGTTAGATTTCAGTGTAATTTTCGACAGGTAACAGCTAGGTTTTTAGCTGGAAGAAGGTAGCAGTTAGTGATTAGCGACATGCTGCTATTCTGGTGTTCGTGGTTTAAGTATAGGTTCATTAAACTTGATTACGTCACAGTAGGAAAATATTGCTTTCGTTTTAGTCGTGTACTTGGTAGTGAATGTGAGACCCAGCGCGCGCGTGGAGCTAAACCATGGCCTACGTGATGCGCAGAACGTGTGCGCACTAACAAAATTAGGTACCGTCCTTAAGAAAATGCACCTTGCTATGATACTGAAATTACTCGCTCGCTGGCTGGCAAAAAATGGTCAACTCGAACATGCTGGCAAACTTTCCGCAAACTTTTTATGCTGGCTAGCTAGGTGACAAATTTAAAGCATGCTGGCTCGTTGATGACCTCAACGTCGAGCGCTGGCTGGGAGACCGATAACTTCAAAATCCTGCTTGCTGGCGGTGTAGAGCGGGTATTTTTTTCCCAGGAAAGTTAAATATTAACCAAGATTGACATAGCGACACTCGGGTAATGTTAAGCACGCTCTACGGAGGATTTTCTTCGAAACCGTCGTTGGGTACTCCTGTATCGTCCTCAGTCAGAGCACATGCAGCCATTCGCGATGATCAAAACATTAGGGAAAAGCCGCGACTGACATACTGACTGGCCTCGCTTCCATGCTACTAGTCCCGGGCCGTCCGAGTGGTCCGCCATATTTGCATTCGGTGTATACTGAGCTCTGTAAATTTCTGCGAAACATTTCGACGAATATCTGCGGTTTGGGAAAACGCACAGACCTAAAACTTGGAGAAGTGTCTTCTTTATTTAGTTCCAATAAGAATACGATTTCTTGACTTTATCCACTGAATGGTTTTCGATTTTTTTTATTGCGTGACAGTGAAAACGATCTATTCTCTATCTGGAATATAAACAAAGACGAAGTCACGCAATTCATTAACAAGCAAACAGCCACCATCCTACCATCAAGTTCACGGCTGAAGTATCCGACACAGAAAACATCGTTCCTCGACAGAAATGTGGCGAAAGATTTGCAAAACAGTCTATACTGGACACAAAAACTCATTTCAAAGCTACTGAAACATTTCAGTACACGCATTTCTGGAGTTGCCACCCACCAGGGGTCAAAAAGGGCTTCATTAAAGGCGAAGCACTTAGACTTCTCCGATCTAACTCCTCTGAAACAGCATTCAAAACTGCACTTTCACAATTTAAAACAAATCTCATCGAAAGAGGGTACCTTGAAACTTTCTTTTCAACAATTCTCGCAGAACAGAAACGTAAACAAAACACGCGAATCTTGCCTTTTGTCACACACTCCATCAGTGCCTAACTTTAAGCAAATACCAATACAGAATTAGGATTTAATTCATCAACAACCATTGCTTAGCAGCTGAATATTCAAAGATCCCCCTATCTTCTCGTACAAAAGGGGCAGATCCTTAAAGGATAAACTCGTCCGAGCAAAACTTTAACGAGTTGTGCAGGCCTGTAAACCCATAGTATGTTTAAATTAAGTTGTACGATAGAGCTTACGTGATACTTAAAATATGCATAAGGAGGGTAACATACAAAGTTTTTTTTCTTTCTTTTAAAACGAATTTAAGTAGATTTGATAATTTTTGAATGTAGCTGTTTGTTAGTTAGTAGCATGGTGTGAAGTTTTGTAGTGTTGCAGTAGGCCTTGGTGAGTATGGGAATGTGTATGTTGTGGTATTTGTGGAGGATGTGGCGTACAATTTTGTCAGTTCGTCCATGTTTGTTGTATTTGCTGCGGTAGAAAATCCTTGGTTTGTTGTTGTTTTGTTGTGGCCTGTTAGGACGTCGTCGTTTGTGTGCGTTGTATGGTAGCCATGGAAAGGAGTTCTCTGTAATAAGTTTGTGGGGGGTAGTCTAGTGCGGTCAGTCGTAATGTAAACAAGCTGTGTATGAAATTGTAGTCGTCAATAGTCTTTGACAGTCTGCTGTATCGTATAGTCTCAGGCTTAATGATGCCTGTGAAAATGTGTTGTGGATGATTTGATGAGAAATGTGGGTACATGTATTTGTGGTGTGGTTTTTGATAAACGTGGTGATGAATTTTGTTTATTTATTTAAGATGTATAAGATTTGACTGGGAAAACTCGGGCAGGAGAATGCCATGTTATCGTAACAGAAGTGTACCAGCTCTCGTAAGCTGCTATTGTTTGGTCATTGTAGCAGCTGTTGTTGTTTTAGGGCAAGGGGCATTGTTTCTGTTTTTTGTTGTATTGTTCACTCTAAGGGTATCGAGCCACTCATGTGAGACCTTACGACAGCTGCTACATCACCCTATCGTAACGTCATCGTTTTTGAAAAGCTTCTTTTTCAAAATGTTTTCCCTGAAGAGCGTTTCCGTAACTGAACTCCGTTCTGTGATGAATCAGTGAGGACGGTAGGCCTAATATATGGAGAAATAAAGCTCCATTTTCAAATTCGTCCGGCGTTCTGTGGACGGGGTCTGACGTAAATCTTTCTAGGCCGTAACTAGACTAAACTTCTTACCGATTCTTAAAATTTTGTTTCATAGTTATTGTGGAATGACCGTAGTCATTGCAACCACTAACGCTTTACCAGAGAAGTAAACGCCGAAGATTGTTGCCAAGACTCCCATTACGATGATCATTGAATCTGCGGCTATTTGAAGAGGACTTAACTCACACCATTTTAATTTCAAGTGTACCATGCACGGCACCATATACTCAAGAAATGGCAAAGCGAGACTTCCCACAAACGACGTTAAAAGTGCAAAATGTGGAATTGCAAAAGCCACCAAAAGAGTGGCAAAAACGATAAAAAACCTTGTTATGGCAGTCCAGATGATAGACGGAATACACGACATAATGGCAGAGGCTAGTCGAGAGTCGTCAAGAGACTGGAAAACAGGATATACGACCAGAGTATAGCAGAATACTACATACATGACGTACACAACGCTGACGATAGTGCGAGGCGTGCCGAGCGGGAAATTGTTGCCGATTACTTCATCAGTGTCTTGAGAGAAAGCGAGAAAGCCACAAACTGAGAAAATCACCTTGAATAAGGCGGCCAGCAACAATGAAATTCCCAACGCTGGACCGAATTTGGAACGATCCGCCATGCTTTCTTCAACTGGAATCAAAATTGAGTAAACGCAGTAACTAGATATGACTAAGCCAAGGGCAGCGAGTGCTCCTTCAGGGTCCCAGAAGAGTACATCCTTTAAATGCAAGTTTGACGAGTGGGTAGCTGTGTACCATATCAGCGTTCCGACCATGGTGAGCAAGGACGTTATACTCAACAAGCTTTGCCACGCCACACATGCGAGATCCTTTAAAAAAGTAGATGGTAGAACCAGAGCAGCAACGATAGAGGCCCACATAGCTTCTGTTAGTCCTGCCTTAGGAAGCGCATGTGCCATAAGGGATCCACATGAAATGAAGTATGACACAGCTAGGATTAACAGATCAAGGCTTTGAAAGGCATCTAGAAGTACGCTACCATGTTGCGGCCAAAGAACTTTGCCGAGGTCGCTGTAAAGGTTACGAACGCGCGATTTCTTCGTCGTCGCAGTTTGAGTTTTGTTATCAGCAAGGGTGGTATCCTCATCGAGCAATTCGTCATGTTCTCCATTGTCATGTTGATCGTACATGCAAGATACCATCACTGTCCCGGTGTACCAGTGAAGCAAAGCAAACAAAGGAAAACCAACAATTGTTACGATTCCCCCTTTCATCACTGCATATGGCAAGGCTAGCGATCCTACTCCTTGAACGAAACTTGTCATATTTACAACAGCTTGCCATGTCGAAGCTTGCCCAGCGTCTGTCGCGATTGTATCACTTGCTTGTCCTTCCTCTTCACTATAAACATCTCTCTCCATTTCTCTTTCTTCACTATCTTGCGACTTGAGACGTTTGTAAGAGAATGCACTTACATTGGAGCCCATGATATCTGGAGAATAATCGATGAATTTGTTGGCGCTAACTTAACTGATTGCATTCGCTAACACTAAGTGCAAATCAGGATGGATTCGCTGGAGTGTAGCGAATAGCAGTTGAGCGGAAAATTATGGCTGTTGTGACAGCATGAGGGCGCAATTCGCCCCTTGGACGAGACGAATTAAGCTAAGTATGTAATCCTTCGCCTTCGCTTTTGAAGTCGATGTTGTTCAAGGTAAACACTTCTGTGTACCTTAATTTATTTTATTTAAAGATTAGAGCACATGACAACAATCTTTTCTTCAACAAATTACTGACTTCTTAATTTTGGCGCGCAATTATTATTTCAGCGTTCATAAGTTCACGCGTGACTGATTGCAACATTAAAGTTTTGCATAAAAAATTTCTGGATACAATAAACAAGTCGAAACTCCGCTCGTGAAGTTAAGACATTTCCCTTGCGTTTTCTCAGAATTGTAGTAATTCCCTCGCCTAAGGACTTAGAGAGTTATTAGACTGTTGACAAAACGCGCGCCAAGGTATTTTCTAATTCAATTGTCGCCCTTTTATTACCATACGTAAAGCCTGCATATTATCGCTACCCCTGTTTTTCCCTGGCTCTAACAACATAACGGTGCATTGAAATTTTAAACTGAATTTTTCGAATAATCGAAACGTACTCGAACGTTGATATGATTTTTGATTCGCTACTCTGATTGAAAGCATACGTGTAATGAGGCCCTGTTTGGGGGGGGGGGGGGTAGGGTCAATCATGCGAGATAAAACCGCAAAAAAGCAAACAAATTAACGGTGTCTCCATCAGTCACGAAACCACACTTCGATCTTTTTTCCTTCCAAAAATGGCTGTTATCCTGTGAGTTTTATAATCACTAATTTAACCTGTTCTATTTGTGCAAGCAAACCGGAAATTCGAGCGACCTTAAATGACGTTGGCTCAAACCTGTTCGTGCGGGCTTGCAGCCTACGGCCACGAAACGAGATAGCTCTAATATATTCAGCCTCATCCGTTGCTAAGTTTGGTGATAAACATTATAAAGAACTTTGATAACTCCAAACTAAAGAGATCAATTTCCATGGAAAGTGAGAAGGTTTGCTACTATTCCCGAGAGATTAAAATGACAAAGACCCTTGCGGCCATGTTGGATGATAGGAACAAAAAAATCCCATTAGAATCATCCAACTTTGCCGCGATGACGTTAGTCGCAAACGATCAAAGAGCAGAATATTCCGTATTTTTGTAAACAATATTCAACTTTATTATATGGAGGAGAGTGTTTTACTGGGAACTAAACCACTCGTAGATTCCATACGCCACTTCATCCGGTACCCTAGTGGCGTCTTTTCAGTTTGTGAGTGTCGTATCGTTCAATGACGTCACGATTCCCGCCTTTTGTTTTATATTTATGCTTTTGTTTTATGTTTTATATTTATTAAACTACACGTTGGCTCGAAGATATGAATTTTATGTTGTCGTGACAAGAACAATATCTCACTTGTTCGCTTCGCTTACTCGTGAGATATTGTTCTTGGCACTCGAACATAAAATTCATATCTTCTCGCCACCGTGTAATATCCTCCATCATGTAATCATGCGCGACCGTACGTGAGATTTCCTGAATTGACTGTTTTCACGATCCCATAATGCAATACGTTTTGGGGGGTTCTTTACATAAAAACAATGCAATTTATTTACTCTTGGGACTGTATCATGCTTCAGTGAACTGATTATCCATTGTTTTAATGTAAATAACCCCCCAAAATGAACTGTATTATGGGATTGGTGAAAAAAGCGAATTAAAATTTAGAGATTATCGTATTGCGTACCAGAATTATGAGTTTCAGTAAATACACCTATATATTTGGCAAAAAAAAAGCTTCCAATGAGAGTACCAGGGAGAAGAAAAAATATTCAAAGATTTGGCAGAAATGCAGAAGGGAGAGACTGAAGTTTGGAAAGCGGCTGCGACAAACAATCTACTATGCACGTTACGCATTTTCCAACGACTTCGCAAAAGCCAAGACCGGCACGATAAGATACGATGTCACTTCATAACGCAGTCGTGTATGATAATTTTGCTTATGTTCAACGCTATGAATTCGGTCATGTACGTGGTGGAAAAGAAAATGTCTCAAACTCGCGACCGCAGACATTCTTCAGTCCCTGCCCGCTCCTACAATCAAAAGGGCAACACTAAAAATAGTTAATTAAAAACAGTGAATTATTAGTATGTGAATCATTAGTATGTAAATTTCAGGCCCCCAATTTTTCGCGTCGTTTTGACACTTGATGTACCGGTTTGCGAGGTTGATCGTTTTGTCTGTTTCCTGTTTTTTTTTTTGCGGTTTCATATTGCATCTGGTTGGTAGACCTACACAATGAACATGTCAAAATCAAATCAAAGTTTTCATGGTTTTTTGACTTTCACATTAAGTATAGAATGTTTACGTAAACGCGTTGTCGTAATTCTGTTTCCGGAACGTTCTATTTTCCGAGGATAATCAACCAAACTTAATAGCCTTGCAAATTGAAACATGAGAATACAGAGAAAAAAAGACCGAGAAAATGTAACTGCAGAATACCCTGCTACTCCATGACCACCTCATTTACATGTGTCGGTGTGCTTTGAAAAACGAGGTATATAACAATAGTTGCTATTATTATATGGCTAGCTCCGCGAGCGGGCAAGATGAATCAAATCCTGCGCTGTGATTGGCTACCCGAGCGGGCAAGATGGAGCCATCTTGCCCACTCGTGACTACCCGCCTTGTCCCGCAAGAAAAATTTCCCCAAAAGCTACATAATAAATCCTTTATTGACCAAGCTTGTTCGGTCAAGATGGCTGGATATTAACCTCGTTCTTTTTTTGCGTGTTTACCTCGACTCCGTCTCGGTCCATAAACACGCAAAAAAAGAACTCGGCCAATATCCAGCCATCTTGACCTCACACTTGGTCAATAACCCATACTTCTTATTCAATGAGATGCAAATAAGTGGCAGGGTATTCTGCAGTTTAGCCAATGGGAGTCCTTTGTGTTTGAAACTCGACTATGTTAGTTTGCTTTCTTTGATGGCATTTTGTTTTAGATTTCTGAACACTCGATGGCTCATCTGTAGCGTGGAGCTATTTTGATATAAACGCACGTGTTTTTTTTTTTTTGCCAACACTCCTTTTAAAATAGGGGTTGATGCTATAACTGAGCGCGAATTCTTTGCTTTCTGCTCCTTGAACCGGCTTTGTTGAGCTACAACGGCATGTCCAGAAAAAAAAGACATCGTGATAGTGACTGAGTGTAAGACCTACAAGACTGCTACGGTTCGTTAAATTTCTCTCGACCTTCTTTGCTTCACCGAAGCAAAGCCATCCGCGATAAGAAGCAACATACTGTACTTGCAGACAGTTCTGATCAAACAGGCGAGCCGGGCGTGGCCCAGCGTTACAATATAATACAAGTTAGCAACATATTCACAGAACATTTAAAACCTTGTCCCTCGAAAATAAGAAACTGTCAATACTCACGGAAAGTTTAACTTTATTATAAAATACAACTTCCTCTGCCCGAATGTGCTGCAAGTCGCTGACTAATTTTTTAAAACGCCAATATGTCGCTGTCGAATTTACTTTTCTCTTTGTCACTGTGGAGTTTCGCGAGAGCGGCTTGTCGTTCGTCATCATTTCTTCATGTCGCCGTTTCAGAGCCGTGTTTTTACGATGAGGCGGCTTGGTTTTGCATCAGTAGGCATGAGCAAAGTGGTGTTAGGATTGAATAGTATGCATAAATTACCGTGCAATCACAACAACAACAAAATTAAAAGCTGACAAATTTACTCCTGATTCGAGGATTCTTCATGCAAAAGGGTTTAAGTGTTTTTATATAGTGGCTGGCGATGTTTCGGTCCAGTTTTAGATTCTGTCGTTATAAAGTTTCAATCAATTTTTAGCTAAATGACCACAATTAACATAAACAGTTGACCGCCTTCCACATTATCCCGCCAGCTACAGGCTAAACGCCAAAGGTAAATTAACAATTAGATTATAAGCTGGAGATCTCTATAAAATCGAGAGCGAACAATCTAATTACTTTTCTGGTCTCAAGCTTTAGAGAATCCGCGCGGACTTCAATTTGACGGACCTTACGACGGCAACGGCAACGAGACTGACGAGAACGTCACCAAACCGAAAGGTTTAATGAGCACAACAATGGCTGGGCACGTTCGTTATAAATCTTTGTACATTTCTTTGCCGTCCTCTGCAATACAACATGACAACGTGAAATGACCAAGTTCTGAGTATTTTGAAGAACGTAAACGACGAACGAGCGGCTAATTTTTTGCATTTTCATTTGAAATTGGCGTTCAGTACATATTTAGTTTGAGCAACTCCTGAGACCGATATGCGTAATGAACAGATCTGGATAATTGCGAAATTCAAAGGTAAATTATAAATCCCTGTTTTACTAGGCGCCGTCCTTGGCTTGCTAAAGGCTTTGTACGCGCGCTTATCAGTTTCTATCAAAACGTTCGGGCTTTTTTAATTCAAGAAACCGTAAATGCCCTCCTTTTAGTCTTCTCAGAAATTTTGTTTATTCACTTGTTTCTAAATGTTCTTTCAAAACTTCGGAGAAACGAGGAAACGTTGCAATTTTGTTGACCACACAATGCAAGCCACTGAACACTAATGGATGATACTGTGCCGAATGGCTCAGCATGTGCACTAGTCGTACTTATAACTCTTCCCTCACTTCTGATGCTTTTAATCTTTTCGTCTTTATTGCAGGACCATAAAAAATGCCCCCGAGGCATCTTGAAAAGCCAGCTCTCAAAAACTTGGACCTTCTCGGAGTCTGAATAAGACTCTAAAATAAGACCCACTGGATTCTCGACAACTCGAATAAAATTGCGCTTGAGTCCATGGTAACTGGGAAAGAGATGTTGTCGCGGCTGCTGCTAACTTGAATTTGCTACAATTGTAGCACTTAATTGAAATTTGGATGAACGTGCCGGAATGCAGCGAGAACAACAGTGCAGGGAAACAAGGATCAAGTCATTAATTCTCTCCGCGCGACTGCTTCAGTCTGTATTAACTTTACTTCAGTAAATCATCTTCTGTATGGAAGGAGAATTTAGTTAACTGAGCAAGTAAATTCAAATCGTGGTTTGTGAAATTTCCTCTCTATAGCTGGTAGCTGCTAGTCGCTTTAGAAAGGTGCCCACCAGGGGGGTGGGGAGGGCGGACTCTTCGTACCTTTTAGGTTTATTAATAACGCGGTTTCGGTATCTCTTAGGATGTTCAGCCTCAAAAGGTCCACAGCGGGAACTTTTGCGATACCTTTTATGGTCTTGAGCCAAAACAAAATACGACAAGAGATGATGTGTTGTTTAAGAGTTGGTACCTCTTAGGGGTGGAAAAAATTTGAAGCCATGCTCACAAAACAGGATCTTGGTACCTCTTATGGGTTCTTTTCAAAATTTCTGACGAGCACCCCCGTCCATTTTATATGGAATGCTCCCCCCCGGATTCCCATTCCAGAGGGTTACACCCCGATACGGCTACTTGACTTCAGTTGGCGCTGATATTTAAAAATTTGACGCGAAAGAATTATGGTGATTGAGAACCATGGCAATCAACGCTTTCCTCACGCACACAGATCTAATTTTGGTTTTGGTTTTGTATCTCATTTTTAGTGTCCCGATTGTAACGCTTCCAGTACATTGTATTCATGACCTCGTGAAGGAATGATCTCAATTTTGCGTCATTTGGCGGATTCATGGTCTGTCGTGCTCGTCCCTTAACGGGTGGATGCTATTAAATCTGACAACTACTCTTGCGAAATCATAAATTGCCATTTAATACACGCCTTAATTGAAGCTACAATCACTTAACTCTAATCGCTGTTCCACAGAGAGCGCCGTTATCAACTTCGATTCTCTCTTAAATATTTTCCAGCTGGAGGTAGGTCCTGAGAACTCGCGTCATGTTGCTTTTCTTTCGTTAATTTTCTTGCTTAAATGTTTTTCGAGATATTTTTTATGAGAACTCAAAGGCTGCAATTAATGTTGCCAAACAGAGTCAGTCAAACCTCCATTAACGGTCACCCTCAGAAATGATTGTAGGCTGACCACGTGGGAACTAAAGAGACCGAACATTAAAAGAGAACGGCAAAGACACAAGTGTCACGAACTGTAGGAGTCGCGTAGGGCGTTCAACATGTCATTTGTGATAATCGGTATTGACATGAATTAATATTTTGCTGACACGGAACAGAGAACTAGGTGCGAGCGTAGTAAGCGAAGGCTCCTGGGTAATACGAATGTATAAAGAGACAGTTGAAATTGAAATTCTACGGTCAGCCTTGCCACTAGCACTTTCGCATAAGGTTTATTTTTTATTGTGTAAATAGCGTTATCTGATTCATCGTTCATTTTGTTGTTTCTATATCAGCCTTAAAACCCCAAAGGTGGCGCCACTGCATTTGGTCGGGGGTACACGGTCCCTGTTTTTCCTAATAAGAGGTTTTTGAGGTTTACGTGTCCGGCTTTGGCGCATGTAGGATGTTATTTGATGTGTCCGAGTCTATTCCACTTTGTTGTAAGCTTGTTGTCACAATTAAAGCATATCTTGCGCCTGGATGACCAACGCTCCCATGCCTCAGCCTTTGAGTGTCTTCGGTTGTGTAGTGAAAGCAAAATCGCATTTTACGAAGATCTGACAAATATTTATCTCAAAGATGTCAACAATCAGCGATTTAATCAATCAGATCATGATACCCTATTTTGGTACAATGGAAGGGCGGCATCAATAGAATGTCTACAGGCTCCCTCGCTTCGTTCGCCGATTTTTCTTTTTTCAAGGTCACCGGGAGTCTGTTTGCAGTCTACTTAATAGCGGTTGACCGAGAGGTGATCAAATTTTAGCGCGTTATGAAGCAAAAAATATGAACAAGAAAACGAAAGTAAGCAAGCTAAGCAATCTACATTTATTGTTTGTAACAACTGTAGCGTGAAGTATAAGTGGTTGTATGTTCTAAGGTAGCCATTTATGAACATAGTTATTTCAAATAACTGAAGCTGTGGTTTTCAGAACCGCCCCTAGATTATCGGCCGTAAACTCCCTTTTTTATTACCATAAATAACAATGTTATTAAGCGGGCTTTTAACTTCACTTATCTCGGTATAGTTTTTGATGACCACCTTAGCTGGAACGAGCAAATAAAGCACCTTATTTCTAAGGCGGGAAAACGCGTAGAAATGCTTGGCAGGCTTTGTGGAAGCCTTACTAGAGAGAGTGCAAATACAGTTTATTGTAGCCTAATTAGGCTAATTTTAGAATACTGTGTAAGCGTGTGGGGCTGTTGCGGGGAAGGTCACAACGAAAACCTTGAAGCCCTCCAAAACCGGGCTGCTAGAATCGTTGCAGGAACTGTGCGCAGCAACCCGGCAATGGTTATTCTGAAATGGCTCACGTTGGAACGAGCGCAGACGTAAATCTGTTTTCAAACTCGTAAAGAAATGCCTGTCCCCAGTATTTTAGAGAATATTTTAAACGCAATAGTACAGTCCATGTGCGCACTATTATTAGTAACAGTGTAATGTTTATCAGTGTATATTGTAGTCTTAGCACATTGTTGTGCTCAGGGCTCCCATTGATAACAGATTGCTTTCTACATCTGAAGGGGCTACCCTGAGCGGTATAAATCAATAAGGTTTATCTAGCTATCTATCTATCATTCTAAAGAGCGTTTGCTTTGGTGTCTGTGCACTAGCCAACGGGTTTTTTAGCGTGGAGCGTCTTATCAGCGTGAAATCAGTTATGATCGTCCTTGATTTGGGGTGCATAACTTTATTTGTTAAGGCATGTTACAGACTTTGTTCAGCGTCAGCAAGAGTTCTTCGGGACCATAAAATTATGCTCTGGTTGACCACCTTATGTGACAAGGAGAAGGTGTCTGTTAATATCCGGGGGCTAATAGAGATGATACGCTGTTCCGCCAATAAACTCGGACCGCAAATGATCCCAACCCAAAATTAAGGACAGTAAATATGTGAAGCGAATTTCGGGGATTTTAATAGAGACCTCTTAGTAGAGGTTTGATTGTAGTTCTTCTAGCCTTGAGGGAGGGTTGCATGTAAGTTTGATACCAGAAGATGAGCTTGACTTCGTTATTTTGCCCAAACCTGAGTTGCTCTTCGCTTACAGTGAAGCGATGGAGACTCGGCCCGAGGGAGACTCATATATAAAAAGGACGGGGGGTGGGGGGGGGGGGTGATTGTCCTAAACTTCGGAAAATAACCCCTAAGAGGAACTAAGATTCTGCTCTGTGGGCGTGGCTTGATTTTTTTTGGGTGATGTAGCAGCTCTCCTAAGGTCTCACATGATTGGCTTGCTACCCTTTGAGAGTACAATAGAACAAACAACAGAAACAATGCCCCTATCCCTAACACAATAGCAGCTGCTACAATGATAAAACAAAAGCAGCTTTGGACAGCTGCTACACTACTGATTTTTTTTTCACCCCTGAGAGGTACCAATTCTAAAACAAAACAATATTCCCTGTCATTTTTTCGGCTCAATACTCTAAAAGACACCATGAAATATTCCGCTGCACATTGAGCTTTTGAAGCTTAACATCCTGAGAGGTACCAAAATCGGTTTTTTAACCCCTAAAAGCTACCACGAGCACCCTGGTCCTTTATATAGTGGAATACCCCCCTGCTCCGGGAGAATCGGACGGTGAGGCGATGGTTTCTGAGGCGATAGATCTGTATTGCAATTTTTCTTTTTATAAGGATATGTTTTATGAGAATATCGACTCTGAAATTTGCGAAATTTTGAAAATATTTTCAGAATAAACACGCAACAACAACATTAGCCGTATGTTCGATACTAATGACATTTCCGTAAGAAGTGATGTGCGTCATATCAGGCTTTCATCCCTACAGGCTGCATCCAAAACAAGTTTTACACCATGCAGACACCAAATACATTCGAAAACAGAAATGTTATAAGCTATAATATTAACAAGAATATTTTCAGCCAATAATCCGACTGAAGAAAATTAAGAATATTAAGCCTGGGCCGGAAAACAATATTCTGGATTCTGGATTAAGGTGGCCTTATACCCTAAAAATGATTTTTATTATTTTATTTTGATACAACAGCTCCGTGGGACGCTTTTGGTAACACGTTAAAGTACTTT
>CAXHUQ010000558.1:0-28419 GCA_964020085.1 Micromussa lordhowensis | reverse complement strand
GGAAATAACAAGATGGAAACGTTGTCCAAAATAAATATCTTTCGAAAATCGAAGGTCCATGTGAGAATCCGATGTGAAACGTATCGAAAATAATTTCATTCTCAACATTGTCATCGGTAAATTATTGTGTAGTTGTGAAAAACTATGATTAGACAGATTAGGTTAGAATGAGAATGGGTTTGGTATATGTCTGCGATGCGTTTAAATGCACTCTGTTCTGGTTTTACATTAAATAAAAAATGGTCAAAGTTGTTTCTCACGTACGAAGAAGCGAGTAGCATTGAGCAACGAGGGTATATTATTTAATGGAATTGCAAAACGAATGCTAAACCGGATAAGGAAAGCCAAAGGAATGGAAATGGCGTTTTGATGACCAGCTCGAGACGTTGGTGTTGTTGTGATGTCTGGTGCGTTTGATAATCTGATCAAGCTGTTGGGATATTGTGCCTCCCGTTGACACCAATACTCAAAATCCAAACCTGAAAATTTACGCAGAGAAGAAAAGGTTAAAATGATGTGTAAAAGACAAGAAAGTTGGTTGGAATTGTGTCTTAGGTTGTTGGTGAAACAGTGTCATACTGTTAACTGTATGACTGTATACTGGTTACCAGTCCACTGTAGGGAGCCTCCTTAACTGTTATCTGAGCTACAATATCTCTTCAGTAACCTACCATTAGTAAAGGAAGGACTGACAGTCAGACGAAACCAGATTCCTAGTTTCTGTTTTCACAGCCTTGGCAATAAAAAAACATATTTGATGCTATCATGTCCAACAGCGCTGTCCGAACATGTCTTTATGCCCTAAGCAAAATATCAATACAAATTGAAAATACTTGTTTTATATTTATTTTACCTTGGTTTCAAGTTTTGGTTGGGGGTTACTGTGATAAATGCAATACTTTTTTAAAAACCATCAATAAAATTGAAAAAATCTTACCGCCTGGCAAGTTGGTTCCGAATGTGGCGGCTCACTTTTAACACTGAAAAATGAGCAAAAACCAACAGAATTGATGATATAATGCGATTGAAAAATATAGCATAATGAAATTGCACTTAATTTTATAATTAACTGTTGCTAGTATACAGTGTAAGTGACACAATGTTATACCAATTTGGAAAATTGTCATCCATCAAACTTGAGTACTGTGCAGTAAATATATGTTTTGAAAAAAAATTAACCACTAATTATATGTAATAATTATTTCCACTACAATTTACCAAATAGTTGAACTTCCAACTGCACTTTGAGCCTACAAACAAATTTATCATTAACTAGTTATTTGCAATGTTTTTGGGTACAGTATATATGACATTAGGCTTGAATTTTGAAGGATCCAGCTTTTGATGAGGCCTGTAGGATTCACTCACCAGTACTTCCACAGTCTGGCTTGAGCTGTTATCAAGGGATATTTTGAAGCATGGGTTCTTTGCCTGAGCATTAATGGTCGCAAACGGAATCACAACATATTGAAATCCAAGCGGTCGTTTTCGATGGATTGTTCACAGATGTTTACATTGCGATCATATTTATTTTCCGGAATCACTACATAATCTTTGCAATTATCAAAGTCACCTCCTAAAGAGTAACAGACATTACTTGTGGGTGTTCAGGTGAAATGGTACATTGCTTTAGTATGTGAATTGGAATTTTTTATAATGAAATCTAGAGCACTGTATATGTACAATGTTATTTAGAAATTATTTGCAGGTCTCCCTCGGAAAATTCATCTGCTGTAGTGTTTTATATGGTATCCAATTAACTAGCATTGTGTAACTTTATCAATATGTGCACACACTTGGAACGATACATTAATTACCAAAGTTTTATTGCAACATAATAAGTAAATACTCCAGTACAATAAAGGCTGATTCAGACAGTTTTAGACATATTCATATATTTATATTTAAGCGCTCAAAACGTGTCTTACAATCGGTAAAATTATTAATCAACGAATTTTGCCAAAATTTGCGTCAGTAATAACTCTTGATATTTTTGAAGCATGTTACAAAATATAAACATTGAAACACTCTGTTCTCAAATCGCCAGTCGATTCGATATGAAATGTCGCAATTATATGCAATACAAATCAAATGTCGCAACCATATTATTTAGAATTAGACGTGATCTCGCGGGATTCGACGAGTTTATCCGTAAAAAGCTCGTACATGTACCTGCGATGCTGTCAAACGTGATCGTGAGGAGAAATAGAAACGACAGCCAAATTAATCTCCAGTCCATTGTTCGCAAAGTGTGAATTCTAAAGCGTCTTTTGTCTGGCCAAATGCGGATTCAGCTCTAACTAACTAGATCGACTATAAGCTATAAGTAATGTTCGCAAAACATCAAAACGCCAACACAAAAATTTATGTTGTATGTCGAAATACGAACCATTGTTGCGAGACTTTGGGCATATTTGGGCACGACACTTACGACACACACGGCGGGGCTTGGTTATTAGGTGGGTTGTTTTAGGGGCCAACCCGTCCCTAATCCTAGATATCCAACCTCCCCCCCCCGAAAATTTTTTGATTTTCTATGGCTCTGAAACGCTCTTTCCTGCCTTTTGAGAGAAACTTTAACAAAAATTATTAGGACCATAGACAGCGACAAAAAATGATTTTTTATAAACAAACACAACTAATGCAACAATCCTTTTTAGCAACAGGACTATCGTAATAATCTCTTTACAAACACAAGCACTAACGTAATAATCCCTATTACCAACAAGACAATCTTTTTGACAAACAGCGCATTATGAAGGCTATGATGACAGTCCGATTCATTAAAGCGACCGAAATTTCTATTCCGATTTTCGTTACGATCACGTCAAGAAGGCAGAGTCTGTCTGGTCTCTCTTTATGCGCGTTTAGTGTCGTCCTGAAACCTTATATGGTTGACAAAAAAAGTTGGGGGGGGGCTAAAGATCATTGAGGCGTCATTTCGACCAATCAGAGGCGAGAATGGGTCTTCTCCCATAAAGCCTTGGGGGCGCACGCACGAGGATTTCTTTCCTTCGGCTATTCGTTTTTTCCTTCATCGTTGCTCGCTTGAAAACAGCTTCAAAACCGCTTTTTCGGTTAGTTTTTGGCACTTTTTGAATTTTTTTTCACTGAATCTTAGCGCTTGGGAGTGTGTTTTCACTAACGTACACGGTTTTTTATTATTAGGCAGCAGAATACAAGAGTTTTCGTCACGTAAACAGCTTTTAAAAGGGAAAGACTTCAGTCGGCTCGCGAAAAGATGCATTTCAAGCTCGGATTATCGCTGTTTCTCGTCGCCTTTGGCTTAGTTATGTTGTGCAGTTCAACTGCGAATGCATCATCGTCAATCTCTCCAAATGCGACGGCAAGTCCCGAGCCAACAGCAACCGCCAGTGTCGCCGTGCCTGGGTCGTCAGCTTCGGGTCTCGTCCCATCCATCGCTCAAATCTTCTTCATTATATTGCCTGCAATACTGCACTACCTTCGCTGAAATTTACTCACGGACGTCCAAAACGCAAGCCGTTCAAGAAACAGAGACGATAACGTTATCTTTTATTAGTTGCAAACGCTTAAAGTTAGTTTTAGTGCGATAGACATGCAATCGTCGACAATTCTATTCGAGATTCTATTCGTACTTTTCGTAGTTTTCTATTCGTAGTTTTTCATCAGTAAACGTTGTTGTACGTTCATTTTTTGAAAAAGTTTCACCGTGTGGAAGAGACAGTAATTTGAGGATATATTTTATATTTAAAAGCTGTACACGTGTATGTTCAAACGAGTTTTTTAAGAAAGAAAATAATCTTGAATTTTTCGCTTGAGTTTTCTTTTTTCAAACCATTAAAACAAACTGTTCAGGCTGTTGCTATGGTAACGTGCACGACAACAATTTTACAATATGGCGGTCCACAAATATGTTGACGGCCGAAATTCATATAGTGTATCATAGTTTTTCATATAGTATATCAACAATCAGGGTTGGTCGAATTGGTGAATAAATAAGACAAATAAGCCAAAACACCATCATTAGTGCTGCTGAGAAAACAAAGAAAACAAAAAGGCCAAAAACAAAGAAAAACAAAGGGCTATTGTATTATTGTAATACGGTGTTTTGCCTTATTTATTCATCAATTCTACCAAGCCTGACAACAATGACTTTTGCCAGGCTTCCAAACTAACATTAGTATTTGCATATCCAGGGTTGGTAGAATTGGTGAATAAATAAGCCAAACACCGTCGTACATAGCCCTTTGTTTTCTTTGTTTTGGCCTTTTTATTTTCTTTGTTTCTCGGCAGCACTAATGATGGTGTTGGGCTTATTTATTCGCCAATTCTTACAACCCCGTGCATATGATCCCGCCTTTTCGCCTTGGCTTAATATGTGTATAAAAAAGCTGCAAGTCTGCAAGCCGTCATAGCTCAATAGCTCGAAACGTCGAGAAGTTTGTTATCTCTTACAGGCTTCCACGGAGACGTCAAGTCGTCAAGACCTTTCCAGTTTGTTATCCTACCCGCGCAGCCAACGCTATTAACACACTACGGGTTTGTCGGGTTATTAGATGATACCGTAATGAACTCTGAAAAAAAGATACTTCTGATTACCTAAATCTCGCTAACCGTAGCACACTTGGATTACTCTTTATATAACTCGATCGACTCTTCGAGAAGTATTCTGGCCAATGTCCAAATATCAAACATTTTGATACACTATATATTCCATATCCATCAACCTATTTGCGCGTCAGTTTGCAATGTTATGATGTAATATTACTCGTCATAAGAATTAATATGTAATATCGACTAGAGCATACAAGCGACTCGCGTTCTTATATTAAGTACTTATAAATTCTTAGAAATGGATTGTAATCGCCTTATTCTGTGGTAATCGCTTTAGTGTTTGCATACTCGCATTCTAATTTTTCTATTTTAATGATCGGGCAAAATGTTGTTCCCCCGCCATGTTGTGTTCGGAAACTGTGCAGACCCGCTGTCATGTCAATCTCCGTATGTTTTCCTTCAAATTAGCAGGTGCATGTTTGAAATATGGATTCTTAACGTTACCTGGTAACGTTTCTTGTCTTTTCGCATGTAAGGTTGAACTGAAAAGGCCTTCAACCGTTTCTATCGCCATATATTGTCTGACGTACCGCATCACGTTTAGCGAAAAAATCTAGAATATAGAGTACAAAAAGAAATAAAAAATTCAGATGAAAAGCGTATACTACGTGTTTTACAGTATGATCCATCTATTCTCGGCGTCGCAACGATACCGGTCGAGCGCGGCACGAAAAACAGTCGTTACTAAGTTATATATTAAAACACGCTTAAAACACAACACAAAAACACGCAAAACGCGCAGAAACTCAATCGAATTTCGAAACATTTCTCACTTTGTTTTGTTTTTAACTGTAGTTTAATATTTCATTGTGTGCAAGACAACTGACAACATTTACATAATCTAAACACTGCTGAGTTACTTATCAGTATATTTCTACGCATTGAACAATATATAATCATGCAGTTCGCAGCAGCGTACACAAAAACGAAAGTGTTTTACGTCTCTTCAACTACTCAACAATATTGTTTACGGAATTGTGTTCATAAGTAGCCTCCCAGGCTATCACATAGCTTATTAACTACAAAATTTGCTCGTAAAACTACCTACGATATTCCTAGACCTCTTTCGTATTATATATTATTTGAAGTAAAATAAAAGCGGAAAGTCTACATTAAGTGTTCATTACAAATTCAATAACGTTTCAAAGTAATTTTCCCCTCCCCAACGGCACTGTGTCGTCCGCCTTTCCTCGCAGTGTCTTTATAATATTGTAGATTGCTATCGGAGTTCGTGCAAGTTAAGAATCGAAGTGTTTTGCGCGGTGCTCGTGGAAGTCCAGCAGTTAAACCAAGTGAAGCAAGAAGGATGAAAAAAGCCATTACAATCAGACTGAGCATGGATGGTACAATGAAACTTGCGCTTCCTCCAGGCGTCGTGGTAGGGCTGGTTGGTGTAGTTTGTGGCCGTTGGGTTTATATCCGAACCCATCGTGGTCTTTGCATCTGGGGAGGCCGTTTGTTCCACCGCCGAGCTGTGATACATCGCCGAGGTCGACATTTTCGCAGCAACCCCAACACTCGTGGACATTGATTGGGTCGCTTGAACAGCCATGTATGTTGAGTTCATAGCACTAGCAGCTGGCGAGGGCGAAACCATTGCTACACTAGATGAATTCTGGCCATGTACATTCGCAACGACAGAAAGGAGGCAGACTAGCGCAATCTTGAAGCAAGACATCTTGTTTACAATGTAATACGAAGCGTCGAATATTGCGAAGAAACTCTCGAGGCGTTGTGTGTCGCTTGTGGCAGACAGCAGATTGTGTTTGTGATTAAGGCGTTGTCAATGACGCAGCTGTATGCCATATTTGGTCAGAGCGCGAGGCGATGCGCGCAGCTGCTGGCAATAAGTAATATGACATCCATGATTTTTATATACATGTATATACATATATGGATACATATAGCTCATAAGTTTGAGAAATTGTTGTTAGTTTAGGGTTGTCAGGTTACATCATTCAGCTATATGAAAATAATGATTTACATTCCGTTTCAGCTGCGTTGCACAACAGAAAACTCATGTGGACTGACATGGGTTTTCACACAGGCTGTTTTCATAATTGTTCAAACAGAGTCAGTGACTGGTCTAAACGCATCGTGAAAGACCTCAACTTCATATATGTCATATGGCAAAAACCTTACATCATACGATGAGAATTACACACGTCCATATAAAGTCTTATGGCAAATTGTCAGCGATGACGTTTTTTTTCAAGTGGTGCCCGCAAAACCTTTCAATAAATTATCACTTTGGAATTGTCGCCAGAGTTACATAACACTTTGTAGAACAAGTGTCAACATGAAGCGAAAGCAGGAGTGCAGGGACGCCAGGGACTGTTTCACGAGCCATCAAGCTTTTGTCAACATGGCAAGCCGTTTACAAATTTTGAACATGCTAGAAACAAGACGTGTCCGGTGTGAATAAAATTTTATAGTTGATATCAGCCTTCCTCAACAATTTGGTAGCTTTCTTTGCGCTTTTTACTCGTTGAAGGGGAAGTGAATATAATATCGTTTAAAGGAAAAAGGAAATCATCATATTAATTCCCAGTCTTTATCAGTGAAAAGCATATTGTATCTAAACACGTTTAGGATGAAGATAATATTGTAGTTCTCTTCCGCCCACCTATTCAAAACACTCGAAGTATTTTCTCGCAATCAAAGAATCTTTGTTCTTTGAAAAGTTCTTTGAATGAAAGCTTGCGTGGCCGAAAATAATATAATTGTTTTTCGCTTACAGGAAGATGTCAGTCGCGATTTATCAGTATTATTTAATGATTTGATGTTGACATTTTCGAACATAGAATTAATAACATTGTGTTTAGAATTTAAAGAAGTTTGACATGCAGACATATAGCAATTACAAAATTATTATAACTACACTAAGCTCAAAAAATCAATGTAAAAAACAATTAGAACGACAAGCGCCAGTATTACTTTCAAGTCGAAACGAGACGCATTGATCGATTCGTGATTCGTCGGTCGACTTGCCCAGTCCTGATAATCTTCAATTAAAGTTTGTTGGCATGTGGTAAAACCCGGAACGTCAAAACGAAACCAGCGAAACGAAACGAACACAGCGACTAAAAGACAAACGAAACGACAGAATTTCTTTTGTTGAATTTGAATAGAAGACTAATCAGTTCCAATCGAATGCTCTTTTGACAATGCAAGATTTCAGTTCGTTCGAACTTTTTCGCCCAGTGAAAAACCGGTTATCATTCCATGTTTCGGACACGAAACACACGGTTTCTATAGATTTTTATTTAGGATGGGGGTCTGGATCAGACTCTAGAACAAAGAGTGCGCGAAACATGGAACGGTTACCGGAAAACCGGCCTTAATCGGAAAAAAACGGAAAAAGACCCCCCTCATAATTAAGCCTACCTTACCTATGCCTAACAATAACCCCAAACTCTAAACCTAACCATTTAAGGTTTCGTCTTGTTTCGTTTCGGTACATGCCAAGTTTGTGATGTCATGACCAATAGAGATTTTTTATAAGACAAGAAAAGGGAACGCGGCTATTGGGGGGCAGCTCTAAATTTGCCCCCCAATAGCCGCGTTCCCAATTTTTCACTCTAGATGCCACCTCTAGTGTTATTTATAATCTCTATGGTCATGACGAAATGGTAATATTTTTCAGATACAAGATGGCGGTACATTTTGTAAAAGAGTCCATAATATTTGCGCGTATTCCCACGCGGGCAGACCACGCGTGGCGAGAACCAAACATCATTATATTTATTCCACTAGCTTCGAAAGAGCGTTCAGTTTTTCTTTACAAAAACATCTCCTGATCATAATACAATGTTTGTTTTGCATTCGTGGCAAATTTGACATGAGTTCAAGCGCTCGCTTCAGTGAAAGCTTGCTGTTTTCAAGCAGTTCTATCGGTTCGCAACAGACATTTTTCGCGTGAAGTGTGTGTTTTAGATAGTTGGCACTTTAGCCGTGTTTTCTCATCTCTGGTGTCGTGATGGAGGTTGGGAAACTCCTTGGAGTATTTGTTACTTTCATTCTGGCAGCGTCCGTGGCGTCTCATTCTCACCAGTGGTAATGCATCAAACATCGTTCACACGCTTTTCGACATGTTTTTGTCCATGAGGTTTCACTTAATTAGATTAAATAATTGATACACTCGCTCATGGAATGACATCATTAGCAGTCAAAAACGTGTGACTAGGTGTGGGGATTGTGGGGGGAAGGGGGGCATCAAGTAAGAGATAAAGCCTGGGTAGGAGGGTTTTTTATACGATATAATGCCCCCGAGTAGGCACAGCCACAGAGTCCGAGGGCCTTATATCATGTAAAGGCCAAGAACAAGGGACTTTATCTGACTTGTTTTCATCGTCAAGGAGGTTTTTCTTATATGATTTTGTTGTGTATTTTATTTTGAGTTTGAAATTCTTGAGTTTTCACTTCTTTTCTGATCTAATTAGTAATTCAAGGGCTTTATGTGATATCAAGCCCACGGTACATCAAAGAAAACTGACTCGATGATGAAATAATTGTCCATTTTAATGACCAAAACCCCACACCATACCCTATTAATTCCAGCTGATCCTGATTGTTAACTTGTGTTCTAGGATCGATACTTGTTCTGTTCTGGAGCCTACGATGGCAAAGTGAATGTATATAGTGCCAAGAAATGCCATTTACTCGGCAGTTACCAGGCTAGTGTTTTAATATAATCAAGTTTGCAATCGTATCAACATTGTTCAACATTTTTATTTTCTCTCACTACTTTCATTTATCTTTGACAATCTTGCACAATGATTTGCCTTTATATAGTGTTAATTTACTTGCTTAATTTTAGATCACAACATTGAGTTTAGCAAGGAATATAAATGCTGTGAGGTTTACATCTGATGGTCAAAAGGTGTGTAATGGGGGTACATATGAATAGTTGAGGTGTTGCTGCATTTGTATGAACTCTTGCACTGACGTTTAACCATGTTTAATGAAATTCAGGTGCTTGCAACGACAACAGTGAGGAGACTAGCAGTCTTGGACGTTGAGACAGGAGAACAGATATTTTCATATGACAATTGTAAGTGATAAATACCTAATTCTCAGAAATGGTTGTTTCAACTGTGGAATTTTTTATATACTTGTTATTGTACCCACATAGGTACTTACAATGGTCGAGATAGAACAGCACTTGCAGTCAGCCACAACGCAGGACCCAACTTGGCCGTATGTTCATGTGTCAATGGAAAAGGGCTGGCTTTGTTCGACCTTCGAATGCCGTTGCCTCTTGACGTCGTAAACGAGGTAGAATCAATGTGTTTTCTTAGATATTTCAGATAATAAAAATCCTCAATTCATGGCACCATGTTGTGCATAACATTTGTTGCTTGAATCCATAAATATGATCTATTGTTTGCAAAAAAAGATTTCTGTTGTGTCATTTGTGTCATTGTTTGCTAAACATTATTTTTCTACTTGTATAATTTAAACTTCTGTATATACTGTAGCTTTCTGATGGCATTATCCGTGACGCAGTGTTTTTGCATGAAAGTTGGCCTTGGTGTAAAGGCCAGACAGCCATTTTGTCTGTCGCTGAAAATGGTGTTGCGAAGGTTTCCTCGCTTGATGGCCGGGTACTGCAGACCATAGATATTGGTTCAACCTTACACAGTGTTGCTCCAACGCCCGAGAAATATGGCTCAATGGTTGATGACGGCTTTGGTAGTAAGTGACATGTGTTTTTGATGGCATTATTTGTGTTACATGTTGATTGCTGGTCACGAGACCACCACTTACAACAGTCATGTTTTGGGTCATTTTTCGAGTTTGGTTTGCAAGGATTGACATGAGAGTTTCAGCAATTGTCATGAAGTAAGAGAAACAGTTGGTTTGCAAGAGTGATGTAAATGTGTTTGTGTCCTAGGCGTGGTGATGTTTGGAGGAGCTCAGCTGTCCAGTTACGTCCCTGACGTTGGCATTCAAGAGACGATGAGTGAACATGGAGGTGTCCCATTGTGGAAAATAAAGTAATTGCTGTAACCCATTGTGTTTGACAGCACTCTTCCCTTGATGAATAAAATCATCTGGCATTAGAAAGAGTAAAATGATAAAGTAGGGTGCATCAGGGTGCATTGCCACTTAATGGGTTAAGAGGATGCATTGGCAGATTTTTTGGTTAACCCATTGAGTGGCAGCACTCTTCCCTTGATGAGTAAAATCATCTGGCATTAGACAGAGTAAAATGATAAAATAGGGTGCATCAGGGTGCATTGCCACATAATGGGTTAAGAAGATGAATTGGTAGATTGCTTGGTTAACCCATTGCGTGGCAGCACTCTTCTCTTGACGAGTAAAATCATCTGGCATTTAAACATACTTTTTATACAAGCGGTCTTGGGGCTATGAATGCTATGGTGACTGTCTACATGAAATTTATGCTTACCATTCTGTTTCAGGTACTCCTCCAATGGTACATGTTTATACACTGCCTGTGATAAGGGTATAGTTAGAAGGTACCGTAATTGAAATACAGTAGATGTTGTAGATGTTGGTTATTGTTATTTACCAAACTTGAGGTCCGTACTGGAAAAATATCATCTGGGGTCTCAATAACAGTAGGGAACAAGCGACTGTTTGAACGAGATCTGTACATTAAGACCAGGAGCAATGTTATTCCAATACGGATCTAAAAAGGTTGGTACATAGCGTATTTATTTGCCCGCTACAAAACGAAAATGGTACTGTACTCGGTGATATGTAAATATGATCATGTCGCTGTCTAATGTCTATAGATCCGAAGTTCGCTTTTAAACGCGTTTTTTACTCAAATAATCGATCTTACCTGGATTTGTGTTTGTGGGAAGTCATCTAGATGGTGATCAAGTTCGTTCTTGCAACGATCGCTATCGTTTGAGTGGATTTTTTCGAGATTTTTAACAAACTATTTCAAGTTCTAGAATTGTTCACGTCCCAAAATAGTTTTCGCGCGAAACCGGCGACTGAATGCCGTATATGGTGTGATACGAGCTCGAATTAGCCAATCAGGAAGCGGCGTTTCGAGAGCACGTGCTATTGAAAGTCAACAAAAATGTCGAGAATTCTCGTTTTTAAAACTATTTATTTACTTATAGTACACTAAACGAACAGAAACAAGCCGTTCAACAAGCATCTTTTATTAATTTGAGGTTGAGAAATATTCTTTTTATCGTGAACGAGCGGAAATGGTTCCTCGCAATTTGATTGGATACTCGAAGAGCCGAATTCCCGCCGAAAATCCCAAAGAAGCAAAACATGTAAACAATGTATTTTTAAGCAAAAAATTGATGAAATACGAACTCAAAAGACAGAAAAAACGTTATAATGCACTTTTGTAAACCCTTTCACAACGCTACAGCGATAATTTCGACCGGAATTTGTTTTATTTGAACGTGAAATGCGAACAAAAACATTTCTCTCGCGAAGCAAAATGTTGGCGACATTTTTGAGAAGAAAAATTATGAATCGAATTAAAAATGGCTCTTTCTGATGGACTTCTCGTAGGCTTTTTCCTGCCAACAGTAACTTTGAGAGGAAAATAGCGTTAAAACCTAACATCTACTCCTACGATAATAAACATCACAAAGACGGATTTCCTTTGTGGGAATACAAGTAAACTTTATTATTTTCCGCTCAAAACGCGTTTAAAAGCGAATTAAGAGCAGCCACAACATCAGCTGCAGCACAAGGGCTGTTCGCTTGTATGGGTCGACTGCATAGCTAAGTTATATCAGTTTTGATCGATTTTTTTTTCAAAAAGGTACCGGCGTCTCTCAGACCACCATGCTTTCCAAGACGAATTGTTTAGTCATAAAGATGATATAGAGGACATGGATATATCTGCATTCGATGAGTGTATCCTTTCGTAATAATGAACTAGTATAATACGATGCATATTGCGACTGGCTCTATCAGTTCTACACTATTCTCCCCAGAGATCCAGTAAGGATCATCTCTTATTGATCGTCATGGCTTATTGATCCAGTGTATGGAAACCTAAACTAAAACTAAACTGTAGTATATTTTCTACTGCATGGATGGCTCTATCAGTTCTAAACTGTTTTTCAGTGCATGCGGTGAAAAACAGTTTAGAACTGATAGAGCCATCTATGCATGCAGTATAAATATAGTATAGTTTAGGTTTAGTTTAGGTTTAGTTTAGGTTTCCTCCTGTAGTTACACTGGATCAATAAGCGATGACCCTTACTGGACCTCTAGGGAGAACTAAACTAAACTGGATAGCTCTATCAGTTCTAAACTGTTTTTCACCGCATGCACTAACAACTATGTCACACGATATTCAGATATCTTAACGATATTCAGATATCGTAACAGCTTCTAAAGATCGTTCCGTCGGTGTGTATCGCTTGGGAGGACCTAGCCATGGCTCTACGGAGTATAAAGAAGTGAGATAACGAAACCACAAAGCTTGATTGTTGTGCCGTGAATGGTTTGCCTGCTAGCTTTCTCACTCGTTTGTGTGGCGTTGTGTTCAGCCATTGAATAATAGTTGTATATATGGGCTATAGGCAAGAGCTAACGTAGTGTAATATGATTCTCCATGTTCAGAAATATACGTTGGATAAACCAAATGGTAGGACTGCATGACATAATAGCGAGTTAGTGTTCCTACAGTTGTTGTGAACAAGAGGATATATAGGGGTCTAGGACTAGCTGGAAGTAAATGAGGCAGAAAATATTGTTGTGAAATGGATTAAGATATTGATATAGAACAAACTATAGTATCATTATATACTCACATTGTACACTACAGTATTAAATTATGTGGAATGCTTGAAATAACGTGTCTGACTATAGTTAAAGTGTTTTTAGATGCAAAATTGTAATATAAAATATAAACAGAATTATATTTTTTTCAATTGAAGGTTATGATAAAACTCTCGGGGGATTTTTTTGTCAATTCTCATAAACTCGTTTGACGTCGAACAGGTTAAACTCATGCACATGCAAAGTTAACAGTCTCGCTTGTCAACTCTCGTGCAACTCTTGTTCTCGTTTGACTAGGACATGATGAAACTCACATGTAAACTCTCGCTTTTCAAACTTTTAAACATTTTTCACGCGGTTGGCCTGGTGTCCCGTCTGTCATCGCGCTTTCACTTATCCCAACAATTCAAACAATCTATCGTTCTCACTTTACATGACGAGCGACTTAATTACAATCATTTCACGCAAACACTCGTTCGCGTACGATTGAAATTCTCCAAATTTCTCCTTCACTAAAGAAAACACAACTCAACGGAACGTATTTGTTTCAAGGCGTGTGGGAATCATTAAATATTGGTTCACTGTCGTTTTCGATTTGGTTTGGGCACTTTAGATTTCGCGGAGAGATACGCGAAGACAAATAATCTACATGGCTGGACGACAGAGAAGGGTTTCGATCAGATCGGTTAACGTTACCGTCGAAATGGGGTGAGTCTTTGTTTACTGTTGATGTTCCTGCGCTCCTTTAGGGCTCCTAAAGCTAAACTATTGTTTAGCTTTAATATATATCGTTTGTATAAAAGGGTATATGTTGGTGAAGGGCTTCTTATGAATGACAAAGTACCACTGTGCTTGCAGAAATACCTTCGCTGGAATGAGGGTATATAAGTAAGTTCCGTTCTTATTGTGATAGGAGCAGAGCCCACGAAGTATCACTGCATCTCATTTCCGCTAAGCTTGGGAAATAATTGTACGTACGTACAGAAGAGTTGCAATAAAGGAGCGTGGTAGTGTGGTACCAGCGCACACTCCCTTGCGCGATATTAACATTCCTCGCGTGATATTCAAGCGTAATGTGCTAAAACATGCGCTTTTTCACAGGTCGTATTTCACGCAGTACAGTTTGAAGCCATTTTGCATGGCGGCGTCCCCTTGGTGTGCTGAATTTCGGTTGAGTATATAGGGTAACCTGAGAATAAAAATGAAAGCCTTGCGCACAATTTGCATAATTTGCGCCAAAATAATATTTTACAGCTCTTGTGTACACATTGCGTGATTGGATGCATGCGTTTGTGTCCTCCTGACTGACTCTTATTGTTGTAAGAGGTGTTGTACCACAATTGTATCAGTATACCCCTTTCCCCTGCGGAGTGTGGAGACCAAACACACCACCCAAACTTGAACAGTGTGACAACAGCAGGCCAAGGAAGTCTACCAAGGGTGTCACACCGTCCTTAACTCAAAACGTCAAACTGATCTAATTATAACAAACTTGAAAGTTGTGCGCTTTCACCCTTTGGATTCCCAGCAAACTGGTAAAGACAAAACACGTCCAAGCTAAGATTCTTCATCACAGAAAACCTATTGGATATCTTTCAGGCAGTCTGTTGCATCCATTTCTCAAGATCCCGGCGTGATTTTAAACTACTACGTAAACTTCGCCAACATTTTATTTCATCTGCCTGTCAAAACAACTATAGCCTGTTAGGCCATGTTGCATGTCTATTTCTAGCGCAGATGATGAGCACAGTTTAGACGAAATAGATTAGATTATCTCAGCATCGCAAAAGCAAAACAAGCCCAGTGGCGCAAAAGGTGGATTCCACTTAAAACCCAGCATGATGCCTCAATCATCGCAACAAGCGGACGGGGCTTCGCAGAACGCGCGTCAGCGAGCGATGTCGATCGTACGCTCTTGCGAACCGTCACTCTCTCGAGCTTCAGAATAACTCCCCACGTTAACCGTCACAACGTCTGTGAATGCCACACGAAATCTTAATCGGCGGTTATCTCGAATTCTACGAATCTAAAAATATATTTAATCCCAGAGTAAATAAACAATTTATGCGTCTTGTGACCGATGTGACGACCGTATGGCAAGACAATAATTGTTCCGACGCATTTGAAGTATGTTTGTGACGCGCGCGCGAAGTACGGAACACAGTGGTCGCGTTGAGCATGTGACCAAATTTGTGGATGTGTAAACACTTGGAATTTATGTAGTTCTTTATTTTGCTTCACTTGCTCAACGTTTGTGAATTTGATCATCAAGCGCTCCTTGTATGTAGCATCGACTGAAACTCACTGATAACATGCCCAACTGATTTCCTGGACAAAGCACTAACTCTGTCCGCATTTAGACATTCCAAGATGGAGTAAAACCATATATGTACGTATGGTGGAGATAACTTGAGTTACGACGTAATTAGAGAGATAACATTTCTGTCATAATTTCGTCTTAAATATCATGGAAAATTAAATAAATCTGACATCCATGAGTGTATGCTTTCCTTAAATGCCCTGAAAGGCCACGGGTTCAATCTGATAAAAAGTTGGAATCCGCTGTGCCCTTTGGTCCCCCTGGCTGCACTAACGCTTGCTTGTTGTGCAAAGCATCCCAAAAAGTTTCCCAGTTTACAGTGGACTGTTTCGGTGCGTAGCTTTAGCTCAGTGGCCTGTTAAAGGATAGAGAAACCAATTTCCCACGATGGAAAAAGATAACATTTTGTATGCAAGGTTTAGATACCTAAATGCAGATTAGTTTCATGTACTGAATACACGGAATTGTTAGGGTTATTATTTTTATTTAATCTTATTTAAAAGACGATAACCCTTCACATCCAATAAAATCTGATTTCCAAGGGTGGCGGTAGGTGTAAGGTAGATTTTGGTTTGAGGTTAGGTTAACAACTTAACGGTAAACAAGTTCAGTCAGTGCATTCAGAATGTAGTGCATGGATACATTCGATGCACAAGCGCAGAACGTTCTCAGTTCTTCAAAGTGCGAATCAAAAATCAATTATCATTGTTGAAGGGAGAATAGCGTACATTTTAATAGCCACAATCTCATCGTAAATGTGTCAAACATTGATGATAGCTAGGCAGACGGACCACTTGCCGTGTGTATGGGACATAATACGTGTTTAACGCCGCGATAAAACGAGTCGTATAATTAGTTAATTGATACAATATACGAGTTGAAACGAATGAAACGTTGAAGACGTCTGTTTCTTGGCCGTTGGCGTTCATGGTCTGGGACCAAGTGACAGCTACAAATAGGGAAAGTTTACACCAGGGTTTCAGTAAGGGAAAGTTACTTCAACCCAACCATAGGTCCTCCGGCAGGAATCGAACCCACGCCCTGTGCGATACCGGTGGACTTCTCTACCACTTGGTGGTCGCACAATTTTCCATCATATATTTATGACGAAATGTGTCAAATATTTGTTTAGAAAAGACAAAGCCTACAAGCAGTTGTACTCCGAGCTTGTCTCCTGGATCAGAAAAGCGAGTCCAAAAGCCGAAGTCACTGGAGCAATCTCACCCGAGGAAGGTATATATGGTATAAATGATTGCAATCTCCGTTGCATGCATGTTTGTTGCACCCATGCAGAGTAGTAAATTCAGTCAATATGGAACTTATTTCTTGTGTACAATTTTTGCTGTCCAGGTGCTTTCGAAGTTCACTGTGAAGGAAAAGTCATATTCTCCAAGTTAGCAAGACATGGTTTTCCTGTATTAAACGAAGTAAGACTGATTTCAGTATATTTTTTTAAACGAGAACAAGAGTTGCATGAGAGTTGGTAAGCGAGAGTTTACATGAGAGTTTCATCAACTCTCATGTCCTGGTCAAACGAGAACAAGAGTTGCATGAGAGTTGACAAGTGAGAGTTTGCATGAGAGTTTCATCAACTCTCATGTCCTGGTCAAACGAGAACAAGAGTTGCATGAGAGTTGACAAGCGAGAGTTTGCATGAGAGTTTCATCAACTCTCATGTCCTGGTCAAACGAGAACAAGAGTTGCATGAGAGTTGACCAGCGAGAGTTTGCATGAGAGTTTCATCAACTCTCATGTCCTGGTGAAACGAGAACAAGAGTTGCATGAGAGTTGGTAAGCGAGAGTTTACATGAGAGTTTCATCAACTCTCATGTCCTGGTCAAACGAGAACAAGAGTTGAGTTCCAGTTGCTCCGGTGTTCAACTCTTTTGGAAATCGTTCCGATACACAGTCTAACCTAAGTCTAATTTTGGGATCGGTGTTTACTCTTCATATTTTCCACAGGTCGCCCAGGTAGTACGTTGTATTAGTGAAAGCAAGCCTTGGGAAGAGGTGACGAAGATCAACCGCCCCAAATGCCGCTGCGGTCACGAGGACTGCATGTGCGGTATCAGCATTATGGTAACCAAAGCCACGTGCCCGTGTGAATGCGACGGCGAATGTCAAGGCGCTAATTGAGACCACTGACACTCACAGCGCGTGGATTACTTTTTTAGTGCGGTCATGCGCAGTAACAATTAGTATGCGCGCATTTGGCATTGACCTCTTTTTTCGAATGAGCGAAGTAAGCTTTTTGTAGATTATGCGACTGTAACGAGAGTTTAAAGTTTGTAAAAAAAACTGGAAAGCGATGAATTATTTTATAATGAATTTCTGATCGACAACGGTTAAGATTCAAACTTCTTTCAAAGTCCTGGGGCCGGTTGTACGAGGGTCGGATAGCACTATCCACCGGATAGCGAATTCTTCAACCACTGTAAAAATTCTTAAAAATCCATAAAACTACGGATATGAACCTCTCCATTAAGGAAAATAGACTTTATTTTATAAAGACTAAAGTTAATCTGGGTTATACCATACAACGGACAATTTTAAGAGGTTTGAAAAGATCACTATCCGGTGGATAGCGCTATCCGGCTTTCCTTACAATCGGCCCCAGGACTCGAGTCTGTAATATAGTGCGTACAGCCATTAAGGAAGTTCACATTCAAAATGTTTACATTTACAAAGTCTATTTACAAAGTCCACATTCAACTTGGCTTCTCTATTTGTGAAGTAGTCTGTTTAGGTGTTAATTCCTGTATTCGATGTTCAAGAAAAGGACACGGTTGACGAACGTCCGGTCACGGACCGCAGGCTCACCTCGTTTCGCACGCTCGTGGGCATGGATGCGAGCCTTCGTCTCGAAGACGGCACGATATCGTCTATGTTTAACACGCTGTCTGTACGCTTTCTATGCGGCGCCATTTTGCAGTAGCAGCCGGTGATAGTCTCAAAAATATCGCGCGCGTCGTCCGTCGCTAGCGTTAGCCTGTCCGTGCCGTCGTAATTCACGTCCAACTGTATGGCGCGGTTCAGCAACACGAGGCCATTAGCATGAAGTGCGATGTCCCACGAGCCGAGCATGTGGAACTTTGGCGGGAATCCACGCGAGAGATAGAGTCTCGCGGGCGAAATGTGCAGCGTGGCTGATTTTCCGCCATTTTGTCGACTTGAAATAATGCGAACTGGATAACTTATGACTAAAAATGTGAAAAAAAAATGAAAAGTCGCTGTTATTTTCGACTAAATAAAGGTAGGGGCTTGTTCCTCAATGTTTGGTTTTTAAAATATGTGTTTTGTTCGTCTGTTTGTTGTGATTTTGAACGGAAATCTGCCAATATATTCGACCATTAATATTAATAAGGTCAACAGTTGGGTGCCTGGAAATCGGCGACTAAAGATAAACAAATGCAGGTGCTAAACAATGAAGTATTGCCGTTATATGACTTGTGTTCGCTTAAATAAAGGTAGGTACTTGTATTTCAATGTGTGTTTGTTGAAAGTTATCTTGTATTTGCTTCGTTTGTTGTCGTTTTGAACGAACAATATATTCGTGCGAACAATTCAACAATATATTCGACCGGACCTTTTGTCCTGGTAATCGGCGACTAAACAATGAAATATGGCTTTTTATGACTTATGTTTGCTTGAAGGTAGGTGCTTGTAAGTTGTAACTCAGTGTGTATGTGTGTTTGTTACAGCATATCACGTATTTGCCTGTTTGTTGTCGTTTTGAACGATAGTCGAAGTGTCGACCAATATAATAATTCGGTGTCGAATTTAGCATGCGGGACAATATGGCGGAAAATTTATATCGTCTCGCATAGTGTCATAGAAATGGCGTTGAAAATGGCGTTTTGGAGAAGAATTCTGCTGGCATAATAAATTTTCTTAAACAGCCACAAAAGTATACATGAACCTGCATAACACTGCATATAATTTTTCACAACAAATTTCTACCTCGTAAATGCTGTCGTAGCCTTCCTTCCCACTGCTGCAAAGCATCACGGTCATGATGTTCCAGCACCAGGCCTCTACCTATGTGCTTGTCGAACGCTACTGATGGTGCTAGTGCCAGCCTTCCTCTACGGAATGATCTGTCCGTCATCAGGAGACACTTGTTGCAGTCCAATACTTGATGAAATGTTATAGTTGAAACGTCCGTCGGGGACATCACTTCTAGACTTGCTGAGAATATGAAATAGATATTCTTAGAGTAAAAAAAAACAATTAACAGCCGAATTAAAGTAACATTCAAATAATAAATTATTGAAAAATGAAATTAATAATAAATACATTAATGAAAATAATTAATTAGTAATTAATGCTAATGCTAATCAATCATTTTAATGATATTCGTTAGGCACTTTTGCCGTTCATAAAATTTGATAAAAGAACTGGTCAATGCAAGTTAGGATGAAACTTGATATAAGAACGGGAACGTTGACCAACTCTAGCATTTGGAAAATACAAATAATAATGTATCATACCTTTTTCTCCGTCCCCATTGCATTTAATTCGCACCATTCGTTCTTTTTTCTAATTGTAATTAAATATATAATATAAAAATAAATTGTAATAAAAATCATATATATTAAATGATTATTACAAACAATAACAATTATTTTGTAATTTGGGTAGTAATTTGATTTCCTGCAAATCCGGATTTCTCAGGATGGAATTATACCCCAAATTGTCCATAATGATACTGATTATTAGTTCGTAGATAGTTATAATAACGTCGAACTATACATCGTTTTCCGGTTGCAATACAGAGGAATGTCGTGATTTATCAATAATATAATAATTATCTAATTATATTTAATAGAGGTATGCCAGGTAACTAAGTAACTCTGTAAGACAGTTTTATCGAATGGCAACATCTAGATCAACTTCTTTGGATGTGAAAGCTTGTACGGAATTTCAGAGTTTGTTTTGAAACTGAAAGAATTCATATGTTGAAGGGATCGTGTTTAAAAGAGTCCTTTATATAAAGTTGGCATCACTGAAAGTTTTCATGAAGACAGTTTTGGCAACCGTATAGCATATATTATTCAAACTATTTCATTTTTTCAACATAACAAGATTATTGATCTTCGTTAGTCTTATATTGAATGAATTGTGGAAAGCATTAGTGAATGATGTAGCCGGATCGGGCATTTTTCGTTGCCACGTCTCTCCATTGCCATAGAGATCTCTTTGAAACAAAGAAAATACTAATCATTCGACGAAATTTCTTTAAAAGTAAATTTTGCCATAAAATACTAAAGTAAACTTATATTTAAATAATGTCATACGTATTACCAATATTTTAATTTCGTGGGAAGAAATTCAGTTCATTTCAGGCTGGCCGAAATGAAATGATTACCAGCAGTATTTTTCATCTTCAAGACTGCCTTTCATTGTGAAAACATCAGTCAAAACGTGCGCAATGCATTCGATTAAAACTCATTCAAAATTTCACTTTTACAGGAAGAAATGTTAGTTTTAATGGTCACATTCGTTTCCCTTCGCGGTTGTTAAAACTATGTTAGTGTAATAAGCTATTTGCCTGCAATTACGAGATATGGTTAATTAGAATGATATGATTGAATTTATGAAATAAACATTATAAGACAGACATGATAAATAATTTAATAATTACAAAAATATTTTAGAGATAGATCATCTACATGACATATTTCTAACAAAAAATCTTTGAATATATAAATTTCGTATAACCATATGTAGATCCTACCTTATTTCTCAGAATACAAGACTTTTCCCGTATCCAAAATTTATCGGAGACCAGTCCTTCGAACATTCTCAGTAGATCAGTTGTTGTTGTAGTCGACGTGACGATTTCAGAGCGATTTCGTGCTAGATTTGTATAATATGGTGGTTGATCTCTCTTGAGGAGCGTGTTTATGAACGCTGATATAAGAATCTAATAAAGCTCTTTTATTTTCTCGATCGTCACTGACATATTTAATTGATGAAATGGGCGGGCAGACATTCAGCCAAACATTTCCGATTGTCTTTGAATATTAAGGATGCGATTCGGCACAGGTTTTGCTTTGCTTATGGGTTCGTTGATAGCGCTCTTTGTGATGATGTTGTGTTGTTTTGGCATACTTCGTCAAGGGAATTAATTGTGGGGAATTAGCTTGTGAGTTCAAGGGCACAGAATGGTCACTGAACGAAGCATGACAATGCAACTTCCGTTAACCATTAAGTGGCAATGTGCCCGTGATGCACTGTTTTATCATTTTACTCTGTCTAACCCAGACCTCTTCACTCGTCAGTGCCCCTTTCCACCCTTACGAAAAGAAAGTAGGCAAAAAAATGTTCCAAAAAAATTTCTAGAAAAAACTCAAGTCTTACTTAAAAATCCCAAAAACTTTCTCAATAGACTAATCAAAGTATCTTTTACTTGGCTCATTATCGTCCTTGCAAAGCTCGATTGTTTTCTTCTCAAATACTTGATGTAATCCACTTCGTTACGTCTCATTTCATCGCACATCTCCCGCGTGGTCGGGTCCAGTCTACCACTCAGCTCCATCTTTTTCATAACGACGCCATATTGTAGCGTCATGGTTTTGGAAACATTACGTAAGCACAAATTACGCATGCGCACCTTCGCTACTCGCAACTCCTTTAAGTCTTCTATAAAGCGACCCTTGTCGTCCGAACGTCGTCTTTTCGCGATTTTTTCCTGCAAAATGTCGCGAAATTGGCGATATAGACGAAAATCTACGTTATTCCAACGTCGTAACTTCTCGATGGTTTTCCGAGAAAAATTGCTTTTGATCTGGTTATTTCTTACATTTAGTTTAAAATACGTGAAATCTTCTAACGGCCAGCAGAGAAGGTCCTTCAAAAGCACTAATGATTCGTCAAAAAACTCCGCCAGTAAAACTAAGTCGAATTCCTTCTTAAGCTTTCTAAGAAATGTGTCAGTTTCTTTGTTGTTGTCAAAATGTTCGGAATTTAGACCCAAATCAAACGCCATGCCGTTTCGGATTAGCTTTAAACGATCGCTGTTCACGCGTAGATCTTCGCGGAGAAGATAATTTACTAGAATTTTATTTGGGTTTTCCAAGAATTCTGCCAAAGGGTTACCCTGAGCGTGGATATCGAGTAATTTCTCAAAACCCATGTAGTTAAATGTCGACTCGTATTGGCTAACAGGATGACGTAATATGGTGACGTATACCGTGTCACGTGGCATGATTTGACCCAGGGTCGCGCGGTCGTAGCGACCATGATGGCATACGATGTTTGGTCGCACTCCATCGGTGAGATGAAATGAGCTATTGCGCATGTCCCACGGCCAGTCCAATCGGAATTGGCCGTCACGGGGAAGAGCGAAAACGAGGCCGCGTCTGTCTCCATTACGATGAAGAATATTGGTGACTGTACTACTTCCTGTCTTGTGAGTTTTCACAAAAACAATGCTTTGCTTTGGCTTGCAGTTGGCTCTGAAACGAAATAACTTTTCGCATCAATGAATGAATTAAAAACTTTTTAAACAGAAGACAGACCCGTTTGACTACCTGTGGGATAAATACCAGCGATGCTTCTTATCTTTATTCAGCGGTAGTACATCCGCTTGCCTGTACCCGCTCTCACTTAACCTCGTGCAGATAATCTTCGCCAAACAATAGGTGACGACTACGCCCGCCAATAAAATACAAACGCTTTTTGCTCGTCGTTTCTTCATAGCTCAGAATTATACTCGTCACCTCCCAGATTCTTGCGCACTTTAATTTTCAAATGTGTTCACTAGCATGACCGTTTAAGTCGCTTCTCGGGCGCCTCTTGTAAGTGCAGTTCATCAACGGATGTTTTTAAAACTAAAACGAAAATTTCGCTTGGCGATAACACAGTACATCCTTGTACCATCTCTTCAGGATTTGTTCGACTTTAAGATGCGTTTACGCCAGTTCTATATGATCGATGGCCATCAGTACAACGATGAAGCTTGAATTGTTTTGAGTTTCGCTTCATTGAAGCTTAGACGCTGGTGGTTTACTGGTATAAATGTCACAAGAAGTTTGGAAGAAAACAATGATGAGTTCTAAATTAGCATTATTATTATACAAAACATGAGCCTGATTTGATACTGCTATTCCGTATAAAATCCCTCCAATCCTCACAAATTTTGGGGCAACTAAAATTATCGTCTTATGTTCCTGTGCAGTTTCTTCAATGAAGAACTGTCAATCAATCACTGGAAATGCATGGTTTTACTGGTCTTATTTGCATTCATGTGAAATTGTGAGAAGTGTATTTGGCAAAAAGTTGAAAATCGTAGCTGGCCATATAGCCTCGTAGCTATAACATTTCACATGCATTTTCATTAGCTTTCCGTCATCAGTGAAAGTTAACTGACTGGTTGCAGCGGCATGGCACTTTGGTCACCTGTATGTGGATCAGTTAGGGGGATTTGGTGGATATTAATGGACTCCAAAGGTTGGTAATATCCTGGCGCTTTCTAAAACGGAAAACAAGAGCTGAGAAATATGAAATACACAACGCAATCGCCGAATATATAAACATTATTGGAGATTTTTAAATTTGATTCGGATGTACAAAATCAGGGAAGACTGATATTTAATGCATATGTTCACAGCACAGACAGCCGATGACAGTGAACTACGCCAACAACTCGATGTCTCTTACCAGGACAACGTAGAGCATCCAGTCAGTGAACAACAGCAACGACACAAAGCCACACAGGACCAGTGTAAGATCAGCTGCGAGCATCATGACCCAGTACCAGGGACGTGCTTTCCTCAGTTCGACACATTCCTCTTCAGCTTCCACATATGATTTCCGCTGAGCATAAGCACAATAATGACTATCCGTGTCGATCCAGTTTATTCTGGCAAAATTCGTGCTTTCCGTGTTGATCAGGACCAACGCAAGGATCACAATAACGAATAGACAGCAAAGGCTAACGTACTTCTACAACAAACCAGAATTTCACGATGATATTTCCCCGAGGCTATCTCGCCCGGAATGCTCTCCGATGTTAGCCCATTAAACAACTGGGCTAACATCAGGCATGGTTGCTGAAACAACCTTGTAGCAAATCTTTTGAATCCTTAACCTGCTTGTAGCAAGTTGTCAACAAAATGGGAACAAGCAGTGTGAACACAACCTGATAACGACTTGATGGAACAACCTTGTAGCAAATCTTTTGAATCCTCAACCTGCTTGTAGCAAGTTGTCAACAAAATGGGAACAAGCAGTGTGAACACAACCTGATAACAACTTGATGGAACAACCTTGTAGCACGTCTGTCGAGTCGTCAACCTTGTAGCAAGTTGTCAACACACTGGGAACAAGCAGTGTTGTGTAGTTTTGGGGTGCGCATGTGCTAGGAGCAACTCAAAGTTTCTGTATATGTGGAGCGTTAAAAAAACAGATGGCTTACCAAGAATTGACGACGAGGCATATATGCTGTTAGAGCGAGGATAACACCAGTGAGCATAGTCTATATTGAAAGGACAAGACATTCCTTGAAGAATGTTTGGTAAACAACGGTAGTACAGGCCGATTTCACAAAAATTATAAGTTTAATGCGCATTTTGAGTTTATGAACAGGAAATATGTTTTGTTTTGCCCATTGCCCAAGTCATTCGTGATGGAAAACTTCATTTTTTTTACACTGGTGCCTTAAGGCCCATTTACACTGCGCGCAATTTTTGGTACGGTTCGGATAAAATTGGTACGGATGAAATTTGAACTGCCCAATAAATAGTCAAATTTCACCCGTACCAATTTTATCCGTTTACACTATGTTCAATTTTAGGTTTGGTACGGATAAAATTGGTTCGGATGAAATTTGGACTACCTAAATAGATGGTCCAAATTTCATCCGTACCAATTTTATCCATACCGTACCAAAAATTGCGCGTAGTGTAAATGGGCCTTTAATGCTTGAATGAAGTAGTACGTTAATTACTTAATTTAGCTAGATAGAATGTGGGAGGACAGGATGAGTGAATGAATGAACGAGGGCACATTAGGAGGGCATGGTAAAATATGCCGATACTACCTACCGGTATGCCGGCCCAATATTGGCATCTGTTCACGCCAAAGCCAGCAAAGTGTTCAATATTTGATAGGGCATCTCGTATCATCACACCAAACACAAGTATAGCTAGTCCAAAACAAAACATTAGAAAGCTAGCTAGTTTCAACAACGTGTGGATTCTCCTTCTAAGAACTTCGGCCATCGCTATAGAATCGTTTGCTGTTCTCTCGAATGCTGCAACCGGAATCGTATCGAATATATTTAATTCTCTCCGCAATTATAAAAGCATTCGAAAAACTACCTGCATGGCTTTGGATAATTTGAGGCATTTTTAGTTTACATGACATAAAAAAAGTTTTAATATTCATTAAGTAAATTCTCCAATCACATTTCCATATTTAGTCACGCTTTACCTGATAAAAGCATGAATACTAATGAGCATGCAAATGATATAAAGGCTCTACGAACATAGCTATACAAAATTCCTCCTATTAATTGCGTTTCATACATCGAGCAAATTTACCGCTCTTAATTTTGCAAGAGTATTTACATTGTTCTCAACCTCGTACCCAGGCTCTTTCCTCTACGCTCCTCGCTGGAGGAAAGACCCTGGTTCGGGCTGGTCACGTGTCCCGTAGATTCTGCGGGGTGAAATGAACTTTGCTTATGGGAGGGGAGGTAGAGGAGCGATATTTAAGAAATTTTATACGGATTTTGGAAAAATATATATCACAAATCTACTAGTTGCTTCAATTATTATATTTCGAAAACATCGTATATCAACACCATTGCAAGTGACACAGCTATTACATCACAGACATAAAGTATTGAATTACATTTTGAGTATGGAACAAGATCAAATTTCAACGCACTGTTGACTGTTTATTCAATTCGCGTCGATGCCTAGCAAAGACTCGCCAACAACGTTTACAAAAAGCTATCTGTCTGGATTGACGGTTATTTCGGCGGTTATTTCGGCGGTTATTTCGCGCTGCAGACTTTACAATTCGGTTGCGGACCCAAATTACAGCAGAAATTTGTCTTGGGACAAGAATATTTTACGCAACGCCGAGGTTGTTTACGAGATTGTTTCTAATTTCGTTCATATCCATAACTGACGCTTCGTCGGCTTCGATGCCGCTCGACTCGCTTAAACGAGCTATTTGGTCGCTCATCTACGAATTTACTGGTGACACTACGATAATGAAAGATAAGAACTTCTCCAAGCTCGTCTCCAAATTTGAAATTCAAATGCATCGCTGCAGAAATTGTATTTCGCAAGCAACAACATTGGCGAAGATTAAAAATTAAGGACTTGCCAATTGCCATCTCGCTCGCCATAACCCGTTGGGTTACATCCTTCTTTAAATAGACACTCTCTAACAAAGAACTTGCTTCGGTCGGTTTTTGAATGCGATCTTCGTACATATTATTTAGTATTCAAAAGCATGAAAAAGTGCAAGGCGTCACGTGACCAGCCCCAACCAGGGTCTTTCCTCCATCAGAGGGAAGATTCTGGGAACGAGGTTGCATTGTTCTAAGCCATTTCAATCGTGCTCTACCAACAATTAGTATACATATTATTTAAAACTAGGACACCGACTCAGTTGTTTTTAAAGCTATTGAAAACACGCGGTAAAAATGAAACTTCGTGCTTTCTCATCAGCTAACTGACTGGTTGCAACGGCATGGCGCTTTGGTCCCACAGATATGCATTAGTTGGGATGGTTTGGTTGATACTAACGTTCTCTAATGGTTGGTAATATCCTGGCGCTTTCTAAAACGGAAAATGAGAACATTTTCAGAGGAAACTCGCAAGTTTTTCCTGGAACATATACGTCATTACCAAAAACTTTTCAATTTCATTGCGAGGTAAAGAGTACCAAATGCCCTCTGCAATCAGAAGAGACTGATTTGTACACAGCACAGACGGTCGATGACAGTGAACTACGCCGATGTCTCTTACCAGGACAACGTAAAGCATCCAGTCAGCGAACAGCAGCAAGGACACAAAGCCACACAGGACCAGTGCAAGATCAGCTGCGAGCAGCAAGACCCAGTACCAGGGACGCGCTTTCATCAATATCTTACAACCGTCTGTATTCACCCCAGTTTCCGTCTTACACCAATGACCGTCCATTTCGATGGTGTCTATTGCGGAAAGGTTTGTGCTTTCCCTGTTGATCATGACCAACGCCGGGACCGCAGTAACGAATAGACAGCAAAGGCTAACGTACTTCTACGAACAAACAAACAGGGATTACACAGTCGTGTTAGAGCTTAAAGCTCACCGAGGTTAAAGCTCATCCTGAATGTTTTCCGAAATCAGCTCAGCATCAGCCTAGCTCCACGACCGAGTTGTAACAATATTGTAACAATGTAATCAGGAGGTCCTCATGTCTTATAGCAAGTGGTCAACAAGTTTGGGAAAAAGCTTACCAAGGATTGACGACGATTCATAAATGCTGTTAGAGCGAGGATAACCCCAGTAAGCATAGTCTATATGGAAAGAACAAGACATTTCAACAAGGCATTTCTTGAACAACGTTTGCGAACCAGCGGTTATGCATCATGGTTTGTTGAAATTCACAAAGTTATTCATCTTGCTCACGAAAATTAGAAGTTTAGAGCGTATAGTTTGCCGTTTTTGACAAGGAGATATGTTGTGTGTTTTCAATGGTCAACATTTGCCCAATTTTAAGTCTTTCATCTGAAAGAGATGCAAAACTTTCGTCTTTTTTAC
>CAXHUQ010000556.1:12500-16000 GCA_964020085.1 Micromussa lordhowensis | reverse complement strand
AGTCTTTAATTTAACAGAATAAAGTATCCAAATATATGCAATTTCTTTTAATTAAATGTTGTGTACCATAAAGGAAAACTTCTTAGAACTGAACATGACACATATCTTATGTAGAAAGAGAGGTCATGTGCCTCTGATAAAGCTTCACATTATTGTGTGACAAACTAAAACATCCAAGCACTACTCTTGCTAAAAATGTCAAGTGGCCAAGGCCATGTTATCTGTTTCTAAAGGCACAACATGTTACTACAAAGGTCACATTTCTTTGCTTCTTAACAAGAAGGAGAGGTTCTGTGCCTCTGCTATAAAGATGTCATTATTTTGTCAAAATAAACACAAACGAAACATCCCAAACACTGTCCTTGCTAGAAATGTCGAGTGGCCCGAGGCCATGTTGCATTTTGTGCAGAACAAAATGAAATAAGCAGAAATGTGAAACTAAACTTTCATGAGTACAATTTAGAAACCACTTGCAAATGAACACGAGGCATATCGTAGTGAAGTCAACATAGCCTTATTGAATTCCTCTGTTTTGTCGTATTTCACTGGTAGCAATATAATATTGAAACATGACTGTGCATCTGGCAAACTATCCTGTAGCTGCAGAAAGCGAATAGGACAATAACTAGACTTTTGGAGGGCATATTGTTTATTTGTGGCCCGAGTAGCATCATTTGCGCCCGAGCGGAGCGAGGGTGCAAATGATGCTACGAGCGCCACAAATAAACAATATGCCCGACAAAAGTCTTGTTATTATCATTATCATCAATATACAAGGTCATATCATGAAGAGTCTATGGCAATAAAATAAGCTTGATCTTTAATAAGTATGTTACTGAACTTAAGTACACTCTAACTTGTACAAAAGCACAATTTTGGCTTTTTAATAGAAAAGTGACAAAAAATAGTCTCGTCAATGTCCCCTAGCCAAAAAATAAACTTAATAATCAATGTATAGAACCAAATTTCGATTCAATTTAACATCAACTGTTTTCGTAAAGACTTTGTATTATTGTGCTATTCGCTGTCAGTGTCACTCTCCAAAATGCGACGGCGTTTCTTAGGAACGCTCTCCATTTGCTGCGCTGACCCTGCTTGGTACACATTCATTGTTCCTATCTGTATGTGTTGTGTACAGTTGGGATATGGCTGAGCCAAAGCCATAAACTGATTTTGCAGTGATTGTGAAACCAAGCTGCTTGGACCAGGGAGCGCGTAGTTTGATGAACTACCGGGAGCATCTTGTTTGCTCATAGGCTGAAAAGCTTCTGTCAGAATCCTGGAGCATTCTCTTTTCTGTTCACTGGTTGTTTGGTTGATGTAGTGTGTGAGACTTCTTTCGTCTTTGTTCTTTGTTATTGAGCATATTTTCTTGGTATCCACACCTCTTTGGAATAAGTGGGTGACAGCCGATGCCCGAACACAATGGTTGGTGTACCTTTGAGATAATTCGGCTTTCACCGAAAGTCTTTCCATTATTTTGGCGATGGCGTTCTTTCCAAGTGGCTCATTTTTGCTCATGGATGTTACGTAACATCCATGAGCGTAGGGGGCAGTCGGATGGCGCTCGATCACTCACTCACTCACTCGATTCTGATTAATTTATTCATTAAACCGGATTAAATCGTTTCTCTCAACTCTCCCCTCCTTAGTATGGTTCTTGTCCTAGGCACTTCGTGGTGTAGGTTCAGCAGGTTTTAGCGGGGTACTAGAAAGACGATTTTTTTGTCCGACAACATGGAGTTCATACAAAATGGCGGCTAACGCGGCACGACGATGGTTTTTGGTTCAACTCGTGGAGTTGTAAAAATGAAATTTGTCAAGCTAAGCAGCAGTAGCTGTAACAAAATGGACATGGAAAGACAAGAAGACGTGCGGCAGCATAGCGTATCGCAGCAACGAAGAGACCTTTCGCGGAGTGCTATAATTGAAAATTATAAAGGAACATTAGCTTCGGTAATATGGACTTTGAAATCCTGAAAGCTGCGATGCTCGCTTCGAAATCTACGATGCTAAAAGGCGACGATGTCACGACCGAAAAAATGCCTGGTAAAATGTTACCTGGAGGAGGAAACAATGCAAAGGCGAATGAATGGAGTTTTTACGGGTGAAGGAGATTGAAGGGTATTGCTTATTGGAAACAGTCTGTTTCTCGCTATAGGTCAGTGTCTCTTGCCTTTTCAGTTCTTTACATTTTTGGCCCTCGTGCTACCCTTTCCTCGTTTATGCCTGCAAGGCAGGGCATATTTGTTAGGGATACACTTAGCCTTGTTTTAGGAAAGTGTTGTAAAGTTCATAGTGTGACAAAGCAAGCTTGGTTACATATTACAGTCGGAAATATAACCTATGTATAAGCCTTTGTTGTTAACGTAGCCATATAAATATCTCTACTACGTGTCGCTTGGAATATAGAAAACTAATTCTTGATATCCGTTTTAAAACATGTGGGAATATTAGTTCCTCGCTCACTTCTTGAGGGGCACAGGGGTAGACTGATGAATATCAAAGCTAACGGAGCTCGGGAGAAATTAACGTAGCCATATAAATATCTCTACTACGTGTCGCTTGGAATATAGAAAACTAATTCTTGATATCCGTTTTAAAACATGTGGGAATATTAGTTCCTCGTCACTTCTTGAGGGGCACAGGGGTAGACTGATGAATATCAAAGCTAACGGAGCTCGGGAGAAATTCCGGTGAATAGAAGGGTTGTAATGTTGTATTTTGCACGAACTAACAACCTACCCCATAACAATTTAAATTAATTTTGCTCCATAAAGTTTCAGATATGTATTAAATACAAAGCAATTATTCATCGTACAGTTTTGACATACTTAAACAGTTCTCCCCTTCGGCAGTTAAGCCGCTGCTGTAGAATCTGATTAAATTTGATAACATGTTCTACGAAATACCATAATTTAAAAGCAACCGACAAGTGTTGCAGCTCCGAGTGTTTGTTGAAACAAGACAAGATAGTTATTTTCGTAACCACGTCTAAGTAATATTATGTCGTGTTTGGAGATATCTTTTTAGCGTGAGTATTTCTGCTATGCTCTAATGTCACGGTGCAGAGAACGGCATGTAGGTGTGTTTTTGGCAAGATAAACGCATCACGTTTAACCCGAGACAATATGTTATTGTATTTAGCGCCAATTTCCACTAAAAAGCAATAAGAAATGTTAGATCTTTTTCATAGGAGTATTATGCAAGAAGTGGAGTTCTTTTGTATTTGGTGAAATAAGGTAATTGATGAAACAGATGTTTGGGTGTTGTTGTGTTATGTAATTTTACGGGGGACAACAACTTGTTAAGTGAATTTGTCATCATATGTCACAAATGAAATCATGCGATTGTAAAACATGTAAGCTAAAAGTTGACCTTTTAATGAAAGGGATAAGATTTGCTAGGGCTATCGAATGGTATTCGCGAGAATGTGAGCGGTTCTTTTATTTTTGCGAGGAAGAGCTGTGACATAGTTTATCTTGAGAGCAGCCGGAGCA
>CAXHUQ010000556.1:5000-7500 GCA_964020085.1 Micromussa lordhowensis | reverse complement strand
AGAGTTCAGCTACTTTAGAGTTACCAGGGCATCAGTGGCTGACGAATAAAGTGGCCTATTGAGAATAATTTTTGCGGCCTTGTTCTGTAAAACCTGTAGGCCCACAAAAGGTCGCCATAATCGAAAACTGGAAGAACAAGACTGTTATAGAATAGTAGGTGAGCGGTGAAAGGTAACAAATGTTTAATTCAACGTAAGAGACCTAGACGCTGATTAACTTTAGAAACTACATGTGAAGTCTGAGGCCAGAATAATCCCTAAATACTTAAATTTGTTTACACTATCAAGATCACAATCAAATATAGTTAGTTACGGCAGCTAGTAGGTCACCTTCAGTTTTATCAGGGAACATTTCCTTCAAAGTGTCTACACAACCTCGATAACAAAATAACAAAAGTGGTTACTAACCTTAAACAATTAATTTTTGCTTTGTACTTTAGTACTAGAGGTGCTTACCACTGTTAGATAAACTGGTTGTTTGGCTGCCACTGGTATTGGCACCATCACTACAGCAGACAGAATCTTGAGAACTTGTTCTTTCAGTAGCCTTGAAATTGCTTTGGGCAAAAGACCTACTGCCACAAGTAGTACAGTCATTACTTATAGTAACTGTTCCTCCGGCACTCGAGGGAATATTTGGAACACTACTGTAACCTTGCATTTGTCTGTTGCTGAAGTTGGTAACACTATCATCATCATTACAGTGTTCTCCCTAGGATTTTTGGAAGGCCAGGGGGGATTCTGACTGCAAGAAGCCTGGAAGCTTTAATAGGAAAAGTAATAAAGATTTCTGAACTTAAATGTGTGTTTGACTTTCTTGTACAAGGGTTTAGCAAGACGTAACAGTTATTCTTCAGTTTCTTTGAGCTCCCCAAACATCACCTGCTTTGGTTGTGTTTCCTACACAGCTTTCACATCATACCACTGTTACTTCCATTGACATTGTTGTTGGTTTGAAGCCAGGAATAGTCCTTCAGCCAGGCTGGATCGAAACCTGACTTGCGATGTTTCGAATCAATCGATGTTGGGAGATTCGGTGACAATTTGGGAGACTCGACTTCTTCCCCTACATTACTATCACTTTTCTGTCTCTTTTCCAGAGTAAAAAATGAACTTAATTTGCTTTGAGAAGCTTTTCGTTTCTGTTCTGAACATCTGGAGTTCACTGAGTTTGCCATTTTTCACATTTCATCCACTGTCACGGGAAAATTGCTCAGTATTCCATGTGTGATACCTTAAGTGTCCTTGTGGTCCTGGTACAATTTAAAGATGGGTGTTGTCCGACGAAACGAATACAATGCATCACAACCTGATCATATTCACACAAGGGCAAATCGAGGGTACTTGTAATCATATTAACTGTGCATCACTCAGTAAAAACAACACCAGCAACAAATGTTTCATCAATTTTATTGTGATTCTTTTTTACTTATTGATAGGTATCCCCACTTTGAGATCTTATATTGGGTTAAATCTTCAGTTTTAAGCCAGGCGGCAATGATTTTTCAGTGAATTAAGCCAGGCGGCCCACCTGGCCTTAAATACCTAGGGAGAACAATGCATTACGGACACAATCAGTGCTGATACTCCAGAAGAGCCACCTTCACAGTTGTTCTCGTGCACATGGAATTCACTCAGTGCTATCTTCTTTGCACAGTTGAGGCATTCAACCAGCGCTGCATCATCAGCCTGGGATTGATGTTTCCTGTTGATCCAAATGAATTTATTGAGACTGGACTTTTTCAAAGTTTTTAACAATTGTTTATTACCTTATTCGCACATACTTATTTATTCGTTTAATTTTGCACTTTGCACTAGAATTTGCTCGATATGATTTTGCAAATAAATTATGTAGATGTAGATGTCAAAGGGGGGGGGGGGGGTCGGGCAGCCCACAGGAATTTGACTGTGGCGTGCATCCCCAGGGTGGGGATTTTGATCGGACATCATGCATTTTATCTTTTAATTTTAAAGAATAGAAGACAAGTAAGCAATTTGTTTCTGCTAATTTTGACAATTCTTTTTCACCCGGGGCTTGACACTGATAGGTGCATTCCTCTATTTGGCCTCTGCCCTCTATTAAGCCCACTTTCTAATAAACCCTTTCAGGCATAAAAATATAAATAAGCCCCCTCCCTCTGCCGTCCTGTTGTTCCCTTAGACAAGAACTTCTAGTTCACATTGTCTCTCTCCACCCAGGTGTATAAATGGGTAATAGCAACGTGTTGGGGGTAACCCTGCGATGCGCTTAAGCATCCCATCCAGGTGGAGCAGTACAACACCTAGTTAATTCATGCTATAGCACCGATTGATGGGCCACTACTAGGCTCTCTGATCTACAAGATCAGTGCAGACTGAATGACCCTTCAGGAGATCTGGAAATAAAACTAGTAGCATGAATCTAAGAACGTGTACTAAGAAACACCCCTTGCAAATACCAAAGAAAAAGGAAAAAAAAGGAGGAAAAACTCACCTTGAATACTGGTGTTCTATCCAGGTC
>CAXHUQ010000555.1:206831-228815 GCA_964020085.1 Micromussa lordhowensis | reverse complement strand
AGAAACTTCCGCGCATGCACGTGCAACTATTACCAGGCCTATTTTTCGCTGGGTCCCAATGTAAAAGCGAAAAATTGACTTGGAGTCGAGGTGCACTGAGCTCTTGCTGGTAGCCATCTATGGGCTTAAGGACCGACTGCAAAAAAGTCACAACAATAAGGAAGTGCTATTCAGGTAGCCATAGAAGAGGTAGTATCAGCATATAGTACCAGTCAGGTAGCCATAAAAGAGGTAGTATCAGCATATGAATAGGGTATGTGTGTCATCAAGCCTACATAATCTCATCTTCGAGAACAAACCTATTTTGCTGGACATGCAGCACGTGTATTGAAGAACCCCAAACTCAGTTGCATAGTAGGACCATCAAACAAAACTCTTGGTTATCAGTCTTCATCAAAGGACCTCACTTCTCTAGCTAGCTATACAGAATAGGGTTTGATCACATACTCTGATTGTTGCACACTTTGTTATCCAAGTCTGATTAGCTCACCTGGAAGTCAATGCTCTTCATGCTCGACATAGATGGACTCCATATAATGCATAAGCAAATGTTATTGTCTCGGGCTGTAAGCAGAAAGCTTCGCTGTAGAGAAAAAGCTGGTAAAAGTTATCAGGATCGTATGATGCTTTGTACCTCCATACTATACCTGCAGTTTGCATTTATGGGAAACGAATTAACACAAACGCATAAGCCCCGTTTACACGCACCGCCTAAATCGATTTGGAAAGTGCTTCCAGCCAAACCGCTTTCATGTAAATGCGCTAAATCGATTAGCAAATCGCTTCCGCTAAACCACTTCCTTATGTGGTTTGGAACCGTTTCCAAGGCGATTTGGAAAATATGCGCCAGCGTGTAAACGCTCAAACCGCTTTGGAGTAACCACTGACTAGACAAAACTCATCAACTACTCTTGTTATGGCTGCTTGGAGTGACTCAGAGGTGAAGGCTCTTCTTGGAATATGGAGTGACAGCAAGATACAAGATGGTGCTGTTCGCAATAAAATAGTATATGAGAAAATTGCACAAAAAATGAACGAACAAGGGCACACAAGAGACTGGAAGCAGTGCCGTTCCAAAGTAAAAAATCTTAAAACTAGGTACAGGGAGGTAAAAGACCACAATAACAGGACTGGCAATGGCAGGAAGGTGTGCAAGTTCTATTCAGAGCTAGATAGCATTCTTGCTCACAGGCCATCTTCTGCTCCTACTGTGATAAGCATCCCAACAAAAGCCTTCACCTTTTCCACAGTAACATCGGACCATGGCCTAGCATGCTCACTAACATTCTGTTGGCACCTGGCTGCATATCGGTTGGTTTCAGTGACTAATAATGCCCACACCTCATCTGTAAAATAGCGAGAAAAAGCTCAGGTGCCGACATGGTAGTGTCAACAGGTGCAGCTGCCCCAGCATCAGGCCCAGAGTATGTGTGACAAAGAGCATTACTCTCTCACCTTTGACCCAGGGTCCAGCTAGTATGGTTTCATCCAATGTGAGGGGTACATACACTGGAAGCTTCCCACGTTTTCTATGTCCAGCAGCAGGAGCAGCAGGAAGATATCCACATCCACGAGCTCTGCCACGGCCACGAGCTCTGCCACGTCTACTAGCTCTGCCACGACCTGGTCCACCTACATGTCCACCACGATCCTTCCCTTGTCCTCGGCTGACTCTAGGACGACGACTACTTCCAGGACCATCAGCATGGACCATCAGCATCAGACTCAGGGTCATCACTGGGGGGGTGGTCACTGTCAGAGTCTGTGTCACCATCATCAGGAGGATCAAAGGAGTCTCTGCAGGGGGGTAAAGGTGTGGATGTAACAGGAGGCATACGGTTGGAAGGGGGTGTAGGGGAGTAACGTGCAGGTGGTCTATGTGTGCGTGTGTGTCTATGTGGTGTGTGTGAGGGAGGGTCAGAATATGGTGAGCCTGCTGGTGGGGGAGCAGAGGGAGAATGGGTGGGGTCATCCATATTGGGGGGTATAGAGCTGTCATCTGCTGAAGAGAGAGCTGCTGGGGTCAGAATATGGTGAGCCTGCTGGTGGGGGAGCAGAGGGAGAATGGGTGGGGTCATCCATATTGGGGGGTATAGAGCTGTCATCTGCTGAAGAGAGAGCTGCTGTAGAGTGGGGGGAGTCAGGAGACAGACGAGGGTTCAGGAGGTCCAAAGAGGGGTGGGTTGGTAAGTGGGTAGGGCCAGTCACAGGAGACAGTCCAGACAGAGAGTGAGTGAGATTCCTAGATAGTAGGGGACTACTACCGGTGTGAAAATCACTGTTGAGACGGGATACAGGCAGAGAGGGGGAGGGGCTGATTGGCTGCTTATCAATAGCCATTTCTTCACCTATATAATCTAACGTTATCTGACTTGAGACAACTGGAAATAACAAGACCTACGCTTTATCAGGTCTATTGGCTAGCTATACAATGAATTATGAGCTTGCCTGAGGTGGAACAGCCGTCAGAGAGCATCGCTTCACTAGTGTAAGCGTTGACTTGTTCTTCAAGCTCTTGACTATCCTCTTCGTAGAGAGCGTCATGCTGGACTTCAGGAAGGTAGCCAAACACCTCATCTCCTTCAAAATCACTACTGTCAGACTCAGAAAGGCCAAAATCGTCGTCATCTAAGAGCTGAGCCACATCGGAGGCTGTGTACCGCAAAGACATCTTGACTAACCAAACGGTCAACTTTCTTCAAGGGAAATTTTTGCATATTTCCACGTGGTAGAGTATCTATCTGCGCATGTGTAGATACCCTCAGATGGTGCCAAGTTTAAATAGTTTTTTTTCAGTGAATTTTTTTTTTGAGCATAGTATTTGGTCGCCTGGTAGGCGACCACGGCGGGGAAAGGGTTAAGTTGTGCTACACAATTGCCTTATTGGGCTGGTTATTCTATTGAACTGGCGAATATACTGTTATACTAATATTACAATTATCTATTCACTTAACTCACCTCCATTAGATTTCTCAACACTCTTATCAATTAGATGGACAAGAGTCTTCAGGGCTTTAACAAGGTAATCTTCAGGAGTTCAGTATATGCATGGTGCACTGTTTACCTTCACACTGAGTGAGTTTGTTTTTTCCTGCTCCTCTACCCTCATATGCAGCTCTTTTCAAGTGACTTGTACTGTTTGAATGATATCACCACTGATTCCCATGATGTCTTGGAATTCTTCTGGTGAATGCATTCATTTGTGCCTATGTGTACAATGTGTATGAATGTTTTACGTATGATTATTATACTCACATAACTTGACTCCTTCAGAGGTACTTAACACCTCTGTCACAGCAGAACGGTCACCAACGATATACTCTCACCATTGAGAAGCCATTTTAGCCCTGATGGCCGACTTGTTTTGCTTTGCCTTTGACTCCTTGCCTAGCTCGCTTTGGATGGCGGTTTCATCCATTGATGACTGACCTTTCATTCCCCTGCTGTGGCCGGGTGATATACAATGCTTCATAGCAGAGACTTCAGCTAGTAGCTATCTAAGTAGCAGTACTCCCTATCCAACCACAGACACTGTAAGCTTATCTAAAGACTCAGAAGGTTGCACAGAGAACTCTGAAGCAGCTCTTCTGGTGCTGAAAGTAGAAAGGTGATATCTATTCTTGATAGTTTCACTAGCAGAAATATCAAGAAAGAGAAAAGTGATGTCTAACCTACCACCAAAAGGGTTGTTTGTGATATGCGAATAAAGACATTTTGGTGAGAATAATGGGGTAAAGATCAGAGAACAATTGGCATGGATTACGGGAAGTGTGGAATAAGCATAATAGCCTCATCCCTATTAGCAGGTGTGTCCAACTCTTGGTTTTCTCTTTAAGTTCTTGTGTTTTACATCCAACCTGTTGCTCCATGAGCCCTGTGTTAAAAGAGATTGTCCCCCAGGGGGCATGCTGATTTAAGTTTGTAGATTAGGTGCTACTATAAGGTTGTTACTTACTTAATAAAGGCAACTTGCATAGCCGATTCCTATACAGTCCTTAGCCACATCACCGAGTGCTAGTACAATTTTTGAGGCTACCACTTCTATCTGGGAATCCGGCTGTAGTTTATCATCTTTATGGCAACAGCATGAACAATTTCGTTGCGGGCCTTGCCATTGAAGTCATTTGACCTGCTAGCTCTCAGTGCCAACATGGTGCTTTCAGAATATTGGGTAGGGACAATAAAATCGTCTTTCCATCCATTTGCATATGTTGGCACGGACAGAATTTCACAAGTTATCTGGAATGAAAGCCAAATGCACAGTAAAATAGTTTTCAACCCTTGAGAATCAAGCTACCTTTACTTGTGGAGAAACTGGTCGATGTGGAGTTATAGTACCAGCAGAGGAAGCAGGAGACTCATTGCTTATGGAAATTGGGGTGGATGCATCCACAGCTGACAGATGTGGAGTTACAGTGCCAGAGGAAGCACGGGACTCATTGCTTACAGTTGAGGTGGAAGTATCCATGGCAGCAGTTCCCTGTAGTAGATAAAACACATTTAACTTGAATGCAGGTACCCTAGTCTTTTTGTGTTGAGTTGAACCTTCTAATTTCAGCTAAAGCATTGTATCATAGATACTGGTTAAAAAAGGACAGTGAAGACTCAACTCATTCTAGTAAGTCTTGAGGCCAACTAGCTAACTCCTCCTGTTCTGCACTAAGAGTCCTCGCCTCATCTATAGCCTTCAGCTATCCCCCAGAGCCCAGATCCTTCATGTCTTCATTATCCTGCTCTACCAGAAGCGATTTTTTTTTTCAAACAAGTCCACAATGTCGCTGGAGAGTTTGTGCTTGGTGAGTAGTTCAGAGATTGTTGCAGTAGGTACTCACCTCGGAACTACCTTGTAGCTATGCAGTACAGTGTGGTCTACACGCCTGAGCTACCTGCTAATTGCATTATGCAAATATGGCGTGTTGCCTTAGCAGTGCACAATAACTCATGCGCAAGCTTGCTTGTCAAGTCAGCTATTTAGTGTATTTACCAGTACAGTACAGCTCTGGGGCATTAAGGCATGGGTCCATCCAAAAAACAGACCAAAATTTTATATTTTCATAAAACAGAAACGTAGAGTTTGATTATCTAAACAGGTATATTTACTTGAAGTAAGTCGTGTGACATCCGCTGATTTTTAAAAATTGATTTTCTTTTAATTAAAAGGCGGGGTTTAAAGCGTGTTACCATGGCAACCAAACATACCTCAAAAATTTTACCTTACCATGAACTTACTTTCATCACTGATAGATTTATCGTTTCTGTGGAAACTTATAAATTTTTAAATCATTTTTGAACGATACAAGAAAATAAGAAATAAATTCATATGTTTCCATAGAAACGATAAATCAAAAATCAATCAGTGATGAAAGTAAGTTTATGGTAAGGTGACATTTTTGACTTAGTTTTGGTTGCCATGGCAACACGCTTTAAACCCCGCCTTTTTAAATAAAGAAAAAAATTAGCGGACTTATTTCAAGTAGATATACCTGTTTAGATAATCAAACTCCACGTTTCTGCAAAGTTTTATAAAAATATAGAGTTATCCTCACTTTAATGATTGATCTGTTTTTTGCATGGACCCATGCCTTAATGCCCTAGAGAGTCAACTCTCACAGGATCTAGGATGCAGTGCCCAATGTGTGCTGACTCCATCCATACAACTGATTTTACAACACATCGGTCGTGTTCATGCTCATCGAGCAAATTTTCAGCTTACTTGTGGGGTTGATGACTTTCAGAGTGTCTAAACTAACTTCAGAAGATTCAGGGAAAAAAGAAGCACAACCTACCATCACAAAGATCAAAACCAAACGCCTAGATCAGACACTGAAGCTAATAATGGAGAACTGGACACTGATGTAAACCAACCAACCTATTGTATGTGGCTGTGTACACTGTATGTGTACGTGTACATGTAGGGGAGTATTGTTGAATGTGTATGCTTTTATAATTAGATGATGAAATGGACTGTTCTGACAGCACAAGTAAGCACAATCCCTTTCTGAGAAATAAAGCATACTGGGTTCTTAGCCTTATAGCATTCCATTTGCCTTTGCCCCACAAAAATACATGTAGGCCAGATTACCTTAGCTACAGATTTGCCAAAAATTCTTACTGAACACCGGAGAGCAGGAGTGAGAATACTGATCACGTGAAGAACATGTGACAGACAAACTCAAGGATAAGGGATAAGTGTGATGATCATTACATACATGCTGCTGGCCAAGACCGGATGGTCTTAAGTTAGAGAAAATACACAATATCAAGTTAGTAGTCAAATAGTCAAAATACAGTTATCAAATCGGCAAGATGACAGCAACTTTCGTTACAGGTCTTTTGTAGGTTCCCTGTGCAGTCTTCACAGATACAACACGAACTAGATTGTCGTCGCCAGGAAAAACACTATTCTGCCCATTGGCCACTTGCAAGGAATGACCTTATCCTCACGTAAGATTACATCTCCCACTGAAACATTGCATTTAGGATGTATCCACTTGTACTTATTCAAGGTGGTCAAGTACTCAGACGACCATCTCTGCCAAAAATGGCGAACAAGTTGCTGACAAAGATGCCAATGTTTCAGGATTGAGAGCGATCGCTATGAGACTGATGGATCAGGAATGTTGTTTCTACATATGCCACTGTTTTCCAGCAACTTGAGCTTGATGGAGTACTGGACATTGAAAGTGAGGTTGATGTCTTCTGTCTTCACTATGTGTATGTGCCACGGATTAACAAATCAATCGAGAGGCTTGGCAGAGTCATTCTTCGTCTACAGAGAATAATCGGTCTCCAGTGCAACTATACACAGCCTATTCCATTGGTAATCCTGTCATTCATGACATTAACCCCTTAACATATGGGATAGATGAAGATGAGGAATTAGAGGAAGATCAAGATGAGGATACACATAATGAGATTCTATTAACCACGTGTCCCTTGACCAATCATGAATTATCTGAACTCTGTACGGAAAACTAAAGATTATATTAGTAGGCTCACTGTTGTCATAATTAATGTAAGTCCTACTCACTTAGTGCATGTATGACTTTGTACATTTTTTTAAATTTTAAGCTGACTCGCAGGCACAGTGAGTGCTAACCTAAAAAAGGAGCTTGCATATGCGCATATAGACCAGTTGCGGCACGATTGTTTATCATGAAAATCTCATTAAGAAGCCATGAATATCATAACTTGACCACCAAGAGTACTGTGGTTTGTGCAGTACAGCTGCCATTTTTGATAGTCACAATTAACGAGATAAATATTTGCACTGCAACTGGTCTATACATAATTATGGGGGAAATGGGGAGGACATTCTTGGACATTCACACCATATCACACCTTTGGCAGGGTTATTACTTTTGTACATCGACTGACCCATTTTTGATCTTATCCTGTTTTACTTGGGTAAATGCAAAAAAGTAAACCTACAGCAGTACTGAGGAGGTTATTAGCTTCATATTCATACCTTGCATGCAGTGCTACCAGCTTTGGCCTTAGTGCTGTCTCACTTCCAGTCTAATTCTAGGACAAAAAAAGTTAACCCAGAGTAATATTGAACAACATGTGATGTAAGCACCCTGTTTGCACGTGGGCAATGAGTCCTGTTTCGGCCGTTTATCTTTTTGTCAACACACTAATTCAGTGTCCAAGAGAGCTAGAGCAAGTCATAGTGTGAACTGTTAAGGAAGTGTTGATTATCTGCATGTTCATTAGCTGAGAGCGTCTTCTATCAAGCCAATGTGCCGACCTGTGGTTTTCGCAACAGCTATTTTCATAGCTACCTTCTCAAGTCTTCTCACCAATGTCACCCAAGCTGCTGGTACCGGTAGTAGTGACAGCTCCTATCATATTCCATTGCCAGCTTGTAGTTTAGTTGTAAATATAGTTTACTATGTTTTGATTCGTATCCTGTACGACATAGTGAAGGACAGCTCTACTTCCCCTCATGATGATACCATCAAAGGATGGCTGCAATGTGCGATTGATGGATGTGTATCCATAATTCTTCACTCTCGATTGTCCAAGATATTAATTAATTCCAGAAATGGAAATTGTGGCAACTGACTGGTGGTAGCAGAAGACAGCAGTTTCTGATAATGTGGGAGTTCAAAGTATCAGCTACTGAGCAAGCTCAAGTGTCAAGTACCAGTGGACCATCACAGTTGGCTCTAGAAAACGACCATGTCAGTCACAGTATTCGAAGCACCATGAAAGAAGATTAAAAAAACAGAGACTAGAAGATGTTACGAACGCATTGAACTGGCTGGATAAAGGTGGTATTACACCCTTGAAACTCTAAACAGAGGACTAAAGAGGTGGAGATGTGTTTAGAGAGAATCTAGACAGGGAAAGTGTAGAGCTTGTGATGACGATGCTTTATATAAAAAATAAATACAACGTATCAGATCGTGCCTATCATGAATTAGCATCTCTCTGCCAAGCTATGCCTCGTCACTACAAAATAAAACAAAAATAGCTGAACTAAACTCTCAATGGAACCTTTTTCCGACCCTAACAGGAACTTGTGGGATTCAACAGAAACTACAAGAACGACTCTTACTTTGTTTGAAAAAATTGGTGAGTATTGAATAATGTGACTATACTGGGCATACATAACTGAAAACAAACTACTGACTGTTTGAAGATGTGTATTTCAGAATATTATAGATGGGTAGATTTGCAGTTGTCATAAGTCATATATACACGTGTGTTCTTGATATACTGTCACATGTGGGGCTGAGCAGATTTAGGTGGTTTATGCTGTTTGGGAGTGGGGGTGGCTCTTCGTGTTCCATAGTCGTATACTGTGTTACCTTCATGACCAGCAATTGTTTCTCATTGGTAGTCATACACACGTGTGCATACTTGTTGGCGTATGCTGCATTGCCAGTGAAATAGTTGGCAGATCCCCATAAGCCTTTCTTACTATAACGTATATCAACTCCTTCCTCTCCTTGACATAGTACATAAGGTGGTGTCCCTCTTGTCCCATGGTACAACTCCATCTTATTTCCTGTACCTTCAGTTTTTAGTGCAATCTTACATACCAATCAACTCTTCACCTGAGGTGAGATCCCTTCATTAAATTTGATTACTTAATCCAGCATTTATACTTCTTGCAGAGAACACAAAGAGAGAATATCTTCATCCAGGCAACATTTAAGAGCTTAGAGCACAGAGCACAATGCTTTTGTTTGAGCAAGGAAAGCTGAAGGATCAGCTAGTTTAAAACAGCACCTTTTCCAACCACTTCACAACCTAAAGCCAGAATTTCAAGAGTGTTTTACACAAAGTTGTGAAGGGTGAGGTTTCTCTAAAAGTGGTCAAAAGTGAGTACACTAAGAGGAGATCATCAGAAGCTGTAAAAGGTGCACTCCTCTGGCACACAAATACGCGAACTTTGGAGGAAGCTAAGATAAAATTTCCAGCTCGTCTTAAACATTTTCTGCCCCAGATGTGTTCGAGACGTATTGCCAAAATGCTCTTGACAGTCAAGCACCAATGGATGGTGATGCAGATTGTCGATGGAGTTTGGGTTGCAACTATCAGTGGGGACTTTACCTCATTATCAGCACAAGACATCAAAGCTGTAGACAGATCACTTCAAGGAGCCAACATGATGATTGTATTTGCTTGCAAGGTTCGTACATATACTTCTGGGGGCATGCAACACTTTCCTTATATCTCAATACTTTTTCTCCTATACCTAACATACCAGAATACATCCAGATATGAGAGCAAAGCAGATGTCTGAAATGGCTTATACCAGCCGACAGATCAACTCACTGAGCACCTCTCTTCAGTACTTCATTTTGACTGTGCTATGTGAAGTAGATCAGTGCTTTGATCTGGTTGAGGTCGCCTATCAGTATGATTCTTCCACTCCGAGTAAGAATGTGCTGTTTAATGCCACTAGTGTGATTGTCAGGAACTGCAACTGTTTACTCACATTTGGTATTGATCATTAACTATACCAATCACATTTTGTCATATGTTCATATTGTAAATTGTTCGCTTGTCCTATACACGCTTGTCCTATATTCAGAGAGTGCAAATGATAAAACTAAGTCAAGTGTCAAAATAGTCGGGTAGTTATCTATCACTAATCAGGGAGTAGAACACACATAAGACTTGGTCCTTCGAACCGGATCCACCTGAAGCAGTCAGTTAAACTAGTTCTACTCTCGGAGCAGTGGCTTGTGTCTTGTTAACAATGTGCTCATTTCGTGTGTTGACCACTCCTACAATGAACAAAGCTACCTGTCATGCTCTTTCCTTGCTTAGAAAGAAAAGAGGTGTCACTCGAGCCCCAATCACCTGTTTGACCATTCGTTTGGGTGAGCTCCTGAGTGGACACACACAACGCCTAACCACAAAACTGCAGACGAGTTCAAGGTTCATTACTATTCAATTATTGACTTGATAGATGATGACAAAGCATTAGCAGCTGAGCAAAATTTATTGGATGATGATGTTACACAGCTCATTAGCACCCCTGCCTCCAACATGACCAAGATCAGGAATTGTAAGTATATCAGACAGCATCAGCTCTCTTTCACATGATGAAGACAACACCTGTCTTCTTCAGCAACATCATGGGACAGAGATGTCTACCATCCACCAGAATCTTCTGTCTACAGGCCCTGGGAATACAGATGAATTATTAAGCAGAGTTGAACAGGATGTGTTTGATATATCTCTTCAGATCCATAGGTTGCTTCATACCACAGGCGCACCTACTCCAACCGTAGAGGTCACAGCCAAGCCAGTGAATCTTCCCAAGTACGACCTTTGACAGCCTTTTGGGAATAGTACAGTGTTTCGATGAACTCCCAATCCGATCTAGGCAATGCTGAGAACCTCGCCTATCTGAGGAATGCTTTAAAGGGTGGCACTGCTCATCGAAGGACTCAGCAGATTGGCAATCTTAAGGTAGACCTCACCTCATCCATCAGGCACATGTATGGAAATACCTAATCTCAAAGAAGGGAGCTCCACGATACGGCCTGCCACCTGTGCGCATTGCCACATGGGGATACAACCCTAGTGGACCTGGTTACTTATCCCAGTTATTAGGTGGAGTACTCTTACAGAGAGAAACAGTGTCTACCACTGGGAGCTGTACACTTGCAAAGGAGAATTTAAGAGTTAGGCATCAAAACTTAAGCTAATGAGGAATTGGACACCAGTATTGGCTGATCAAGGATGGAGACCTTAAGGAATGTATGGCAAGGACTCCAAAAACTTTGATGTGACCTAACTCAAATGAGCAAAAGCGTAAGAGAATTGAGCTGTATCAAAGAAACCATGGAGAGGATCAAAGCAATACATGGTGACAAGTTTTTTTACTTGCAGTGCCCAGTCTGGGCTCAACTTGTACAAAGGGGCATGTTCAAGGACATCACTATTGTACCACCTGTCCCTGCCCTTCAAGGTACTCCTCAACCATCCGAGAGAGCACAGAAATGCTATGTGCATGCCTGACTACAGCAAGTCTAGCTCAAGACTCGGTGCTCATTAACACTCAAGTATTACAGTTGCCTGAGCTCCAGAACCTACTTAAAAGCATTTACTGCTGCTGCTGCCGCTGTTCTTACTCTCATAATGCAAAGAAGTACTAAGCTTAGACAACAAGCTCTAATCAATAGAAGGAAAAGAGCAATACTACGAAAGCTGAATCAGTATAAGAACAGCTAGTGAAGTTTGACATTGCATGGGTCAGGACTATGCTCTCATAGTTTCTAATGAGAGTCTTAACCTTTGAAAATGCCTCGTGGGAGGTAAATGAAGAGGGTTCTTGCCAAAGTGATCATGTCAATATCCCATCAACATGGTGCACACTGGCATTGTCCATCACCACAACACTATTGTTGTGTTTACCATCAAAGGGCTTCAGATGAGGTGGCAGTTTCAAGCTTACAAACTTGTTCACCATTCATTGAACAGTCTACTGTGTCACATTCCACCAAGCCTGAGATGCATGCTGAGGTGTTGACCATGAATGAGAAGCTTATGACTCATGGCTGTTATCCCTCTAAGACTGTGTCATCGAGGAAGATGAACATAAGCATATGTAAGTTCATCTCTTTGTTGAGCAACCATTCTAATCTTATTCCTTGAGAACTGCTGTTCGTGTATCAAGTGTCATATAGTGGAAACAGAAAGATGTGATCCAATAAGGTACTCTATTTTAGACTGTATTTCTCAGAGGTATAGGCCAACACTACCTTAAATGGATTCCATCCCAAGACTCTTATCCACCATAAAGGAGAGGTATGTGTTGATATGGTTTCTGGGCTCCCTTGGTCCAAGAATGCACCCTACAACTATTAGTTCGTACCGTTCCAAATGAGGAAGACTAGCAAAATGATCACCCCCACACTGTACTGTGTGTTTAAATCTGTCAATATTATAGTGTTAGGGATTTCGAGAAACGGCCTCTCATTGAGTCTTTCCAAACAGTACCATCAGTGATATCACTCAAATAATCGTCTACTTTAGGCTGACCTCACCAGACGTTGTTACAAAGGCCGTCACGATTCAAAAGGGCTTGTATATTCCATTGTACAAGACTTTCCTCTTGTACACTGATCCATACTTGGCTCAGGTTAGCAATGCACAACTACAAGTACGATGCCTATCATATCTGTAACTGTATAAACTGAGAACATTATGTTTTGATTGTGTGGTTAAGACCTGATTTTATGGCCACCCCTGATATTGTTGTACTTCCTCTGTACCAGAGACTATTTAAGTTGTGTCTTATAGATCTTTGTCAGTTGCCAATATATTGCAGATCTATATCAATTATTGACTGCACAACATTTCTAAGTCTGGCAACTCATTGAGTGACCCTTGGTGGGGCAAGGGTCACAACAAATTGGCGACGAGGCTAAACTGGACGATGGCAAGCCGACATGTCGTGCAAGAGTTCTCTCCATCAACAGAGACGATTACTACGTATCTCCATCGAATGGAGCTCTACTTCAAAGCAAACAAAGTAACAGCAGACCTTCAAGTTGCAACGCTGCTCACACACATCGGCTCAGATACTTTTCAGAGACTGTGTGATCTGGTGGCACCAGAATTGCCAGGCAACAAGACGCTGGCACAGCTTCAAGCTCTTCTCAAGAGACATTTTGAACCAAAGAAGCTGAGGGCAGCTGAACGCTATAATTTTCGACTCAGAAAGCAAGCCCAGGGAGAAACAGTAGCAGAATTCGATGCAGCTTTGCGACGACTGGCCAAAGACTGCGAGTTCACGGGAGACAGACTAGAAGAGGAGCTAGCAGCAGAGCAGGCAATAAAGACCACAGATCATTTGGCAAAGAGGGACCCTCAAGTGAACTTTTCAAGGGTCAAGCATGGCAGAAGCCCGCCACAGAACTCATTCAGCCCAAAGACTGTATGTTATCGATGTGGAGGTCAACACCAGGCTCCTGATTGTAGATTTAAAGATTCCATCTGTAATCATTGTGGAAAGAAAGGCCATATTAGGCGAGCATGTCGCTCTCGGAATAAGAAGAAAGCACCAGTAGATTGTGGAAAGAAATCCACCCTATGCCTAGATGAAAGTTCTGAAGAATTCCTCAACACTATTGGTGGAACCTCAAGACCTCCCATCCAAGTTGACCTCACTCTGAATAACACTCCACACAGATGGAACTAGATACGGGGGCAGCCAGGACGCTAATAAGTGAGAAGACATACCGATCCTTATGGAAAAAACCACCGGCACTTAGCAAAAGCTCGATTAAACTCTGGACGTATGTTGGAGAAAGTCTGAAGGTGCTGGGGACTATACCTGTTACTGTGAGGTACCAGATCAAGAAACGGAAAGTTCTCTACTCATTGTAGAAGGTGATGGACCAAGTTTACTGGGTCGTGATTGGCTGGGTCAGATCAAGCTAGACTGGAAAAGCTTGCCTATCAACTCCATCAAATCAGTGCGAACGTTGAGTGAAGTACTGGAAGGCCATAGAAATATCTTCAGACCAGAACTGGGACAGTCCAAAAGCATTGTTGCTTCAATTCCACTAAACGCAAATGTCACTCCTATCTATTGTAAAGCAAGACCAGTGCCTTATGCTTTACGTGAAAAGGTGGACAAGGAACTCACTCGCTTACAGGAAGCTGAAGTGATAGAACCCGTCCAGTTCTCAGATTGGGCAGCTCCGATTGTGTCTGTCCTCAAACCAGATGGCAGTGTAAGGATCTGTGGAGATTACAAAGTTACAATCAATAAGGCAGCAAAAGCTGAAGCTTATCCTCTACCTCGAGCTGAGGACCTATTTGCAAAAGTTTCTGGAGGAAAAACCTTCTCAAAGCTGGATATTCGGAATGCTTATCAGCAAATTCCTCTCCACGAAAACTCCCAAGAAGGCGTGACTATCAACACACCAAAGGGCCTTTTTCGTTACAAGCGACTACCTTTTGGAGTACACTCTGCTCCTGCCATATTCAGAGGGCAATGGAAGGGTTGTTACGAGACATTCCATCAACGGTAGTGTACATTGATGACATTTTAGTCACTGGGAGTACAGAAGAAGAGCACCTCCGAAATCTTGAGACTGTGTTGTCGAGACTCGAGAAAGAAGGGCTCACACTCAAGAAGGAGAAATGCAAATTCATGATGAAAGAAGTTGAATATCTAGGTCATATAATCTCAGCAGAAGGATGAGACCTGCAACATCAAAGGCAAGAGCCATTCTGGAAGCTCCTCCCCCTAAAAATGTGTCACAACTCAGATCGTTCTTGGGGTTGGTGAATTATTACGGCAAATTTGTTGACAACTTGTCTACAAAGTTAGCTCCCCTGTATCGATTGCTACGGAAAAACGTACCGTGGAATTGGGGAACACAACAAGCGAGGGCTTTTAAAGAAATCAAGCAAGTGCTTGCTGAAGTACCAGTGCTCGGGCACTATGATCCAGAGAAACCTCTCACCCTTGCTACGGATGCATCACCTTATGGAGTTGGTGCCGTATTGTCCCATACCATGCCTGATGGAACAGAAAACCCTATTGCCTATGCTTCCAGATCCTTAAACAATGCTGAAAAACGATATTCACAGCTAGATAAGGAAGCTTTGTCAGTAAAGTTTGGAGTCCAACGATTCCACCAATATCTGTTCGGCCGTGAATTTACTATCATGTCAGATCATAAGCCACTGCAATACCTATTAAATGGATCCAAGTCAGTTCCAACCATGGTCTCAGCAAGGTTGCAGAGATGGGCACTAATACTGAGTGCATGCAAGTATACTATTTGCTACAAGCCAGGAGAGAAGATGGCAAATGCAGATGGGTTGAGTAGATTACCACTCCCAGAAACACCCAAAGAAGCAGCCATCCCAGAAGAATTGATTCTCTTGCTGGACACAATCAGAGCAACACCAATCACTTCAAGACAAGTAAGGCAATGGACCGATCGAGATCCTATTTCTATCAAGAGTCAGAACATTTGTGCAGAAAGGTTGGAATGACTCAAGTGAAGATGCTTTGTCTCCTTACCAAGCAAGGAAGGATGAACTGAGCATTCTGGACAATTGTGTGCTGAGGGGAAATAGACTAATAATTCCAAATGCTGGCAGGAAGGAAGTTCTGGAGTTACTCCACGAAGGTCATCCTGGAATGACTAAGTCTAAGCAGATTGCCAGACAAGTGGTTTGGTGGCCAGGACTTGACACTGATATTGACAATGCTGTACGATCATGTCCAAAGCTGCCAGCAGAATCAGAAGAACCCAGACAAAGCCCCTCTTCATGTTTGGGAATGGCATGGAGAAGAGTCCATATTGACCATCTAGGACCAATTGAAGGTAGAACTATCCTTGTTGCTATTGATGCACATTCCAAATGGATTGAGGTAGTGATTGTCAGAAGTACTACCTCCAAAGAGATGTTCATTGTTTGAGAGATATGATCGCTAGATTTGGACTCCCTGAAATGATTGTTTCGGATAATGGTACTGCTTTTACCAGTGAGGAGTTCAAGCAGTTTGTCGATTCAAATGGTATTAAGCACAAAACATCTGCTCCTTACCATCCTGCCACAAACGGGTTAGCTGAAAGAGCTGTCCAAGTGATCAAGAGTGGACTGAGGAAGCATAAGGGAGATTTTGAAATTGAGACTACAGCGAACTCTGTTCAGCTACCGCTCTCAGCCTCAGTCAACCACAGGTGTTACTCCTGCAGAACTTCTATTGAATAGAAAGCTAAGAACTAAGTTGGACTTGTTGCATCCTGACTTATCCTCAAAGGTTGCTGAGAAACAGTGGAAACAGCAAGAAAAAGGGTCCAACCGCTCTGAGCGCAAGTTTGAACCTGGAGACCAATGTTTAGTCCGCAACTACCGTTCAGGAGACAAATGGATCGCAGGAAAGGTTCACAGATGTCTTGGACCAAGAAACTTCGAAGTAGAACTTCAGAATGGACTTATGGTGAAACGTCATCTAGACCAGATTGTCAGAAAACAATTTGGATATTCTGAAGCTCCCCTACCACTGCTCGCTCCCAAGTCTCAAACATCCTCTCCCACTAGATCTTTAAGAAGATCAACCCGTCAAAGAAGACAGCCTGATTGGTATCGACCAACGGATGGAGCTACAAGCTAACAGGGGAGGGATGTCATATCTGTAACTGTATAAACTGAGAACATTATGTTTTGATTGTGTGTTAAGACCTGATTTTATGGCCACCCCTGATATTGTTGTACTTCCTCTGTACCAGAGACTATTTAAGTTGTGTCTTATAGATCTTTGTCAGTTGCCAATATATTGCAGATCTATATCAATTATTGACTGCACAACATTTCTAAGTCTGGCAACTCATTGAGTGACCCTTAGTGGGGCAAGGGTCACAACAACGCCTTGTTACATATGGATGGTCAGGATAGGACTCATACCAGCATGCTTTCGTCAAGCAGTCCTCAAAATTGTACATGCTATGCATGCAGGTACTAAGAAGAACTAAGTCCAGACTGCTTTCGAAGCAAGTACAGTGATGACGGGAAATCAACCACATTAGCATGGTATTAGGAGAAGCTATTCTGGCAATAGATCTTATGAGGCCACGGATGAACACTGCCATCCCTCTTGGGTATAAAAAATTTGAATTGAAACAAGGCCAGAAAAACAACTATTGCTTGTAAAAGACGCCTTTGAGTGGATTTGATTACCACCGTGAGGACTAACCCCAGCTTCTTGTCAAATAGAAATACTGTCCTCTATACCTAATGATATATAGTACTGGTTAAATAATTCAACTATAAAACGTATTTAATGGAAAGAATATGGAACAAACAGGGATTTTCCTAGGGACGCGCCACGCGCCATTGGCGCGCTGGAGTCAAAATTGGCGCCCTGAGCCAAGACCCGAGGCGCCCGAGGGCGCCATAACGGGTTGTCTCTAAAATGCTCATGTAACGTGAATTCGGTTATTTTGAGGCTTCCACAAATCATACAACTGAACTCTCGGCACACTTCGGTGAATCTATTTTATATAATATCTCAATATGGCCTATGATTGCCATGTAATATTACTGACAAGCTTAATAAATGGGGGTTTGTTTACGATCAGCTCCAGTAACCTTTAGCCCTTATCAATTATAAGTGGTAAGTGGCAAAATCATCATAGAACCCAATGTTTGGTGAACATTTGTGAAGACTTGCGACAATAGTGAATCTACCGGTACTTTTAAAACCTCACCAAAGCACTCATCGAAATCTTTCATTGATCATGTATAGATTTCAGTTTCCACACCGTTTTAAGCCTAAATTGTTGATGTACCATTATCTTCAATGAACAGAAAACGCCCATGTACTAAGATCTAAATATTTCTTTTTAAAGAGATTGAAATCGTCGTTTAGTTGGTTGAATTATGGCCATTATTATGCGGCGGATGTAAGGTGCAATTGTTAGTACCGAAGTTATGACTTAAATTCAGTCACATTCTAACATCAAACGAACAGTACAGTGCAGATCCTTTGCAAAAAAATTTACAATTATACGTTTGCCATAAACGTGTCATTTTACTTATGTATAGGGACGGGCACCCTCGGCCCAGAAATGGCGCCCTGAAAATCGGGCCCACGCACCAATTGGCGCGCTGGCAAAATTCCTAGGAAAATCCCTGAACAAAATAAGCTCAATTTCATGTGATTTTTTTTTGTTTTTGGAACATTTTTATTCAATTTTACATTTTAAGGTAAAATACAAAACAATAACATAGTACATATCGCCACTTATATTATATACATACACATACACAATATGCATAAATCGATCTCTTGAAATACAAAACAAGAAGAGCTATTCATCAATTTGAAATGAACCATTTATCAAAGTAATTACAAGACTGATTTACTAACTCTGGAAAATTGTCCCATTTTCTGATGAATTTACATATATTCATTTTTATTCTATCAACATAAATTCTCTTCAATAATTCATTTTCTATACTATTAATCGACAGTTTACGTTTATATGTTCTTGCTTCAATTGAGCTGTTCTTTATTATTAAGAATACCAAATTTAGGGCTAAATCTGCAACACCGAAAATAAATTGTTCACATCGGATTTGAGGTAATCTTTCTTTTTGAAAACTGAGCAGTTGAAATACCTCATTTATTATAATTTTGCTAACTTCACACTCAAATAATGAGTGCTTTAAATTGTCCTTAATCATTAAATCACAAAACTCACAAATATCAATATTTGCTAAATTCCACCTCTTTAGATTTTCTCTGCAATTTGTTGTGTTATGAATAAGTTTGAATTGCAGTGCTAAGAGCTTGCTTTTGCTTTTTTTTACTTTTTTTGGTCAATATTAAACAATTATAGAATATATCTTCATTTAACGAGTAGTTCCTAACTCTTTTTTTTGTAGAGCTGCCGGTGGCTCAAGAATTAAATCTATGAATTCATCATAACATCCTTTGACTTTGACTTATCCAGTAAAATTTATTTACCGCTAAAAACTTTAAATACTTTACTTTCAAAATCTACATTCGGTTTTATAGAAAGATCCACCCATAATCGTCCCGATGCTTGTTTTACTGCACTTAGTACTCCTTAATGCCTTAAAAAGTTTGTCTTAATTTTATAATTAATACTAAATTGCTGAAAAGACATCCAAGTTCCGTCTGTATTTAACAGGTCTTGGATATACGTAACACCTTTTGTATGCCATTCCCTAAAGTAAATACTTTTTCCATCAATTAATATAGATTTGTTATTCCATATTATATCACATCGGTTTTCACTGAAGAATTTCAAGTGCATAGTCAAGCATGTTTCTATAAAATGGAGGTATAAAAAGTTCAAGCGACATGTATCATAATTGCATCGTTAAAGAAACAAAAGTCCACCGCCCACCCATTGCTTCTACATAATATTTAATTACATCATTCCAGCCGTTTCCATTCAATATTCGAACTATCCATGATAGGCGTAGTGCTTTATATTTTGATTTTATGTCAATAGATTTAAGTCCCCCTTATATATTTTCTCCCACCGAGGTTGCTTTACAAGTTCAAGAAGCCCATCATGAATACATCAATAAGCGAAATCAACTCATTCAGTGTCTTGACTCAGCCAAAGAAACCTATTATATTTCAAAAATCGAAAGTTGTGGCGGAGATCAAAAGAAACTTTTTCATATTTTGAACGAACTGACACATAAAAACACTAATAGTGCTCTTCCTGAACACCAGTCTGAGGACAAATTGGCAGAAGACCTTCAACAATTTTTTTATTGATAAAATTATTAAAATTCGGAACGATTTAGATTTAGATTCAGATACCGTAGTTCTGTATAAATTCACACATGAACCATCTAAAACGTATCTTGAATCATTTGAACCATTTACAGAAAAAGAAATAGAACATATTATCAAAAACTTTAGTAACGCTTCCTGCGAACTGGATCCTATTCCAACGGTAATGTTAAAGAAATGTTTGCCTACCTTACTTCCTTACCTGACACACATAGTAAACCTCTCGCTCCAATCTGGAGAATTTCCACAAACTCTGAAAACAGCGCTAGTTCGGCCGCTTCTCAAAAAACACTTAATAGGAATGAATTCAAAAATTTCCGACCTGTTTCAAATATTCCCTATATCTCTAAATTAATTGAAAAAGCAGTGGTGAACCGTCTTGATAGACACATGTCGAAATATTCGCTGCATGAGAAATATCAGTCGGCATATAAAAACATCACGGTACTGAGACAGCACTGATTAAAATCCATAACGATATCCTTCGATCACTCGACGCCAACCACGGCGTTATTCTCGTGATGCTCGATCTCTCCGCGGCCTTCGATACCATCGATCACGACGTTTTATTAAACCGTATGAAAACACGACTAGGTATCGAAGGCCGCACACTCAATGGCTGAACGAATACCACCGTGAACGTCAGCAAGCTGTAGTAATTGGCGATGCAAGGTCGAAACCGCGCGCTCTGGATTTTGGGGCCCCTCAAGGCTCGGTCATGGGACCCGAGGATTATAAAATCTACACCCTCCCGTGGGCGAGATCACGAGAAATCACGGCCTTGTGTTTCATGGCTATGCGGACGATTCGAACAATTACCTCATTTAGTCTCAAAAACAGATTGGGTTTTGAGAATGCTCTTCAAAAAGTGTCCGATTCGACATCAGAAATAAAAGCGTGGATGATGCTCAATAAGCTAAAATTGAATGACACAAAAACAGAAGTACTCGTGATTGTACCCCCCACCAAGTCATCTCAATACGAAAGAACTGAAATTAAAGTGGCTGACGCTACTATTAAACCCTCCGGCACAGCAAAGAGCCTTGGATTATGGTTTGACAAGCATATGAATCTCGTGTCCGAAGTCGAGAATAGATGGCATGCAAAACGCTGTTATATCATCTCAGAAACATACGAGAAATTCGTCGTTTTATTACACGGGATGCATGTGAGAAGCTTGTCCATGCGCTCATATCGTCTCGTCTTGACTATGCAAACTCAGTATTAGTTGGCCTTCCTAAGCGCCGACTAAACCAGCTTCAATCCATTCAGAATATAGCTGCTCGAATAGTGACAAAAAGTCGCAATTTGATGAGATTACCCCTATTTTACGTTCCCTTCATTGGTTGCCGGTTACCTCAAGAATAGACTTCAAAATCATAACACTGACTTTTCGGATTATTCATGATTTAGCACCCGCCTATCTTGCAGATCTGATCTCCCTCAAAGAGTCGTCGAGAACTCTTAGATCATCATTGAGACTGTTTTTGGATGTACCAAAGTCTAGAACTAAAGCCTACGGTGACAGGGTTTCTCCATTGTAGCCCCCAAACTATGGAACAATCTGCCCGCCTCCATCCTGAGAGAAGAGAACCTCTCCAAATTTAAACGAGCACTCAAAATCCATTTATTTAGGATTGAATATAATGTTTGAAACAGTATAACTTTTGTCTAGTGAACGTGTTATGATATATGTCTTATATGATTGTGATTTTTCTGAAGTGTAATTTTTGTAAAATTATGCCAGGTTTATTGCTCAGAATGATTTTCAATCTTTGTATGTGTCTATGAATAAGCTTAGAGATAGGCACGTTAAATAACTATTTATTATTATTATTATTATAAATCGTAAAATGGCAAAATGTCGATTTTTTCGTTGAATAACATATTTTTTTCTCTCAGGGGTGTCGAAATACGAGCATCCTAGTCATTTTGACGCATTTTCTTATACCTCACTTTCAACTTTATTTCATTTATGTATTTTATTCCATAAATATGCGAAAAACATTCAATTTCTGTTGTGCGTATCTGATTTTAATATCATTTACAACAGTTTAATTGTTTGTCAATTTTTCAAGACTGTCCAGTTTCCCTATTTAGTAAGGACGCCATTTTCATTTTTTAGAAATTCAACTTTAATTTTATTTTTGATTATTTTCATGGTGCTTAAGTAGGCAGAGGCCCCTGAATCATAATAAAAATGAAAG
>CAXHUQ010000555.1:178948-206631 GCA_964020085.1 Micromussa lordhowensis | reverse complement strand
TGTTTTTGAAAATTTAGAAAATTAAAACTATTATACATTACAAGCAAAATTAAACTCTAAAAGATTACAGTTACTCTAACTGTCCATCTTTACAACTAAGATATCACATAGACTATCTTTCGTTCAATATAATTACCGAATTTGCTACACATTCTAAACTTTTGACTCGTAATGGGGTATATCTACACATGCTACAGAAAAGTCCAAGCTGAATATCCATATTCTCGTTCCAAAACAGTTCACACTTCATGGCATATTCACAGCTGGTCCACCGTCCCTGGGTGTAGCCGTTCTCTTCCCTTCTAAAGCATGCGCCAGCTGTTTAGCAGACCACATGGCCGACCGTCGGGAACACATCTCCGACCTAGCCGACCCACTCAAACCTGAAACAATAACTGAAAGGAGGTATCTGGAATATAAAAAGATATAAAAAGTACAAAATTTTCCCATTTTTCCCATTTTCCCATTCTCAACTAGCCCAGCCCCATATAAAATCTAACAATTACGAGTTGGTTTGGCCAGCAAACCTGAGATTTGAAACTTAACCGATATAAACGCAACACTAACGATTGTATAATAACAAAATAAGTTAGAAACGATGGGAGAAGAACTAGCTGGTGCTTAGAAAATATATTTATGTTAAGTTATAACTTCTTTTTACCCAAAGTTAAGACATTACAACAATTTAGCAGCTGCTTGATTTGAACCTGAGCTGTCAATCAACACACACAGTCCCAGTGCCTTTGAAGCAAGGATGTGATCATTGTTTTTTTTTTTTAATTACCGAAACGTAGATTACGGCAAATCCATGTATGCGAATACGGATAACATCTACCATATACTGGTACTACTTACATACTTTTATATATCTTACAAGTACTTAACGAATGATGCCGGTAATTCTAACTGGGAATATGAGTATCACGTATTCAGATACGTAGATTTAAGTACGAAACTTTACATACCGAGTGCAAATAACGAACTTAAACGATAAATGCAAGTACATATAACAATGTATTGTCATGGTCACACTGCTTTTGAAGCCAGAATGTAACCGAGTACTACAGCGGATGCTATTATCTATTAAATATTGAACTACCTACAGTACTACTATGTATTTACACGTACTTAACGAGTGATACCAGTAACTTTAACTGTGAATATGAGTACCGCGCTTTAGATACGTAGTTTTAAAGTGGCGAGCGGTACTTGCTAAGTACAAATGATGCGTTTGAATGAATATATGGTTAATTAACGATGAAAACCCAAACAGAACATAACATTAACGATAACAAAAACAGATCAACATTACTATATACATATATAAATAAGGCGTTGAGCTGGTACTCAACCTAATGATGCTTTTACGTATACAGATAATGTAAACGGATGTTACCATTACTTTTTGGCCATATGTTCCCTACGAATGAAACATACGTTACCCTACGAAACCAGTTTAACTATATATGATTTAAATGGCCGCCAATTTTGACTTTAGCCATATGTTGCTTACGAATTGAGCTGTATTTGCAACAAAGCATTATCATTAACTTTTGACCATATGTTCCCTACGAATATAATGCCTTTAAACGCTATTTTTGCTGTTTACTGATATGGCCGTTATAAATGTCCGTTTGTTATGATACCAAAACTTAAACGCAGAGCTTTTGAGCAAAGAATACGTTTACTTATGTAATTTAAAAGTAAAATTGATAAAATACTCAGCACATTTTGAATCAGCTGGCTGCGTTGTTGCACTTCTTGCTGCAAGTTCTTGCCCTCTTGCTACCGGATGGTGGCTTTCAACGCTCAGATCTTGTTCTGGGTCCGGATCTGGTCCTGCTGGTTCTGGATCTTGACCGTTTGACCCCGGATCTCCGTTTTGTTTCCTGTAAGCTCAAAGCAAACTGATTCTCGCGCACAGCGAGGTTACGGGGTCTGCTCCAGCAGACCACATATAATTATTAATACAGTATTCTGGTGTATTTTGCTACATATTGGCCATGTTACCTTACGAATACCATATCATTCCGTATAGGAATTATCATGCGTTGAGCACATTACAATCGCGACCTATGCCTAAATTACTATTTAATGTTAACTTATTGAAATTTTGCGCTTGTTTTGATATTATTAATGACTAATTTTGAAGGAGACTGTACACTTAAAGGTCCAAAACGTTAAGTTATGGTACAGATACGGTTACTTACAGTACCCCTAGTGTACATATTAACATATAAGGAAATAATTTGGCCAAAATTGAATAAGATGAATAAAAAATTGGGTACTGCAATGTTTGAATTTTTACTTTAAAATTGGTACAGCCCCTTTAAAATGTAAAATTTAAAAATACTTAATGATCGCTACTTTTTGATCGGGACCGACTTTTCTTCTTTTTCATGGGTGACCCCTCCATTTCCTTTCGGAGGTCCTCCATCACTGTGTCGAAATCTTTGTCGGAATCCGATTCATTCGCGGGCTCGCGATACGCAGGCGCAGCCGCATCCTGCAGCTTCAAGTTTCCAGCTGCAGCTGCAACAGCCTCAATAGCTGTCTCCTGTGAATCAGGACTAGCCTGACCCGCAGTAGCCTCACCTGACTTGGCGTCTTCGGACTTCGACGAAGCTGAATCGAGAGTCTCAGGGTAGAATGGGTATCCTGCTCCCTGGCAGCGATACCCAGCTGGTACCTCCTGTACGTGCGAGTACGTCAGCGGAATATTTGTGACTTTCATACCGCTGTTAGACTGATACTGCTCCGGTCTACCTGGGGTCGGTACCCGCCGCCGATCCTCGCACCAACACCCTAAAGACCTGCTGAATAGGCCAACATGAGAATATTGACACCTACCACAGAAGGGGAGACTTCGATAGTTGAAAAATGTGACCCGTACTGATAACTCCGGGTTCATTCGTCTTGCCAACTGCGGGTGCTCCACGAACAGATGGTCGCAGACCAACTCCGGACTTGGAAAGTGGCAGTGGCACTCATCACAGTAAAAGACTGTATCCTTCCACTTGTGTACAGCCTGATTGTGCTCGCGTATAGCGGTCACCCGTTGAGTTAACTCTGCAACAGTAAAAACTCGTGGGCAGTGTTTACAGGCAATACTTTTCCTTGCCTTTCTACCAGGGCTAGCCTGGGCCTTACCTGCGTTAGCTGCAGTCTTAACAGGGTTAGCCTGGGTTCTACCTGCGTTTGTTGCAGTTCTACCAGGGCTAGCCTGGGGCTTACCTGCGGTAGCTGCAGGTTTATTAGAGCTCGCTGACCTCGGAGCTGTAGCCGCAGCTGGCTGCTGGCTATTTCTTCCGGGATTCTGAGCAGGAATTGGCCTTGGTGGTGGCCTATTTTCCTGTGCTGGAGCCCTTCGAGCTGGTACCGGTGCCTGGCGCCTTACATCGGACCCTACAACATGATTATTTGCTTGTAAAGGGGTCCGACCAGGGTTTACCTTGGGTACCGCATCTCTTGCTACCTGCAAAACCGATCCAGCGGCTGCCGCAGGGCGCGTCTTTGGCCTCACATCCCGTGGTCGTTGAGGAGTGATAGCTGGCCTTGCTTCGGGCTGAGCTACTACTTCGGCGTAACTCTGCTCCACGGGAGGCTCAGGCACCATCTCGTACATGACTCGACCATCTACGGTTGTTAAAGCTACCTGCAAACAAAAACGTTTACCCACGTTAGGAGACGCTGTGGGGGCAGGACGTTTACCTGCTTTGACGCTAGGACTAGCGGACTGAGCCTGACGAGGCGGCTGTGGCTGTAAAGGTGCTACCGGAGCAGCCTGAGGTCTACTTTCATAGAGCTCTCTGATGTGAGGCAGCCACCTTAGCCAACTTTCAGGGACGTCGAACTTCTTCACTCGAACCCCTGTGCTACGGTCAACGTAGAATTCTTTGTAGATGGGGGCGATACTGTGTGTTCTCTGAGAGGCAGGTCTAGGATGACCCTGATAAGGGCGACGAGTTCTCAGAGCCTGTGTTACAGGTCTGTAATGCCCCTGTTGAGGGTAACCTACACCAGGTGGGCCTGCCACCTGACCTCTTCCATCATCCCGCCGACCTCTTTCATCATTCTCTTCTTCCCACCGCCTTCTTCGCTTTTTTTTCTTTCATTGTGTTTATAGTCCGTCTGCCATTTTGGTTTCGAACGTAAACACAAGGAACAACCAGCGCAACTTCGGTGTAAATCACAGTTGGCGAACAACTTCATAACCGGGTTTTCGGTACTTTTATTATACAAAACCATTAATAGAGGCTTGTAATACATATATTTAACAGTGAAATGATACTAGTCATAGAAACTATGTGGATATAGTGGATAAAAATGACTTTTAAAGCCGTTTTTTTATGAAAACGATATAATCGTTTAAAATACGTTTCTTATGCTACAATTTCAAGGAAAATCATAAGAAATCTCTAGAATTAGAGTAACCACGTATCATTTCTGTATTTAGCAGGAGGTCTTCTCACTCTCTGCTCCCGATTTCCTTGATTTTTATTCGAACTTTCTAAGGAAATACTAGGTTTTTCACTAGTTTTATCAGGTTTTCCTTGATTTTCTCTTGGTTTCTCAATATCAGCAGTCGTTGTAGGCTTGCTACGTTCCCCAGCAGTGTCTTCTGTGGGTAATTTAGGTAGTTCCTGTTCCTTTGAATACCTAGCTATGCAATTTTTCAGCCAGGAGGTATCTAAATCATCACGCACATAGCATGGTTTTAATTGATTATGATGAACTACCCTTGATTTTCCTCTAGCTGACTGCTGTATACGGTAAACCACGTCAGATATCACTTCGATTATGAAGTAAGGGCCTGTCCAAAAGCTTAAAATCTTAGGACATTCCCCCTTTTTGAAGGTAGGTCGCCAGTACCAGACAACGTCTTCTAATTTATATCTATTTGGCTTTAACCTGTTAAGGTAGCTTTTCTGTTCGTGGTCCATTGCCTTTTGTAGGTTTATCATAGCAATAGAATGGGACTGTTTAAGTCTTTCTTTGATGTTTTTCACGAACTCCGGAGCATTAAATTCCTTGTCTGAAGGAGCGTTAGGCGTGTATGCCTCTATTGGCAATGCAATTTCTTTGCCAAATACCATTTTACAGGGTGAAAATCCTGTGCTTTCATGCTTACTGCTCCTATAAGCCATCATTAAAAATGGTAAAATGATGTCCCAATCGAACACTGTTTCAGCGTCTAATGCTGTTGCAATCATAGCTTGCACGGTATGATTAAATCGTTCACAAACGCCGTCCGATTGAGGTCTTCTCACAACTGTTGATGTTTTATCAATGCCTAGGAGACGACAGAGTTCATGAACTATTTCTGATTCGAAATTTGATCCGTTATCAGAGTGTAATTCAGCTGGACAGCCAAATCTAGCTATCCATTCTCTTGCTAGAACGCCAGCGATTGACTCTGCTGTTTGATTTTTGTAGTGGGTATGCTTCCACCCAACGACTGAAATAGTCAGTTACTATTAAAACATAACGGTTTTCCTCGTTCTGTTTCCAGAATAGGTCCCATTACATCACAAGCCACTCTCTCAAATGGTACTCCAACTATATATCTTTGTAACGGAGCACAAAATGACTTTGGTGGATTTTTTCTTCCTTTGGCAATCAAAGCAAGTTCTGCAATAGAGCAGAATTTCTTCTTTCATATCCGACCAAAAGTATTTATTATGCATTTTAGCATAGACCTTGGCAAATCCCAAGTGTCCTCCTGTATTTGCATCATGATATTGATGAAGGAGTTTTGACTTGTAATATTCAGGAATCACTAGCTGATATGCAATTTGATTTTCAATTGCCTCTGTAGTTTTTCGATACAGAGTTTCATCTGATATTAACAGATTTTTCCATCCTGCTAGATAGGATTTAACATCTTTTCCTAGATGTGAAACGTCATTCCATTTGGGTTTTTCTTTCTTTTCTACCCAATAAATTATTTCGCTTAGAACTGGATCTAGCTTTTGAGCTTCCTTTATAGATTCCTTTGTCCATGGAAATGGTAACTCTGTGGATCTGTCTTGAGCTGTTGCTTCGACTTCTGTTTCGATGTAAACCTTGTTAAAGCTGCATACAGCTTCTACAGCTATATCCTCGCATGACACAGGAGTGTCGAGGTCAATGCTTTGAGTTGTTCTCAAAGGACAAGGTCGTTCTTTGAAATCATTCAATGTCGGATCAGAACAAGAATATTCACAAAGACAGCGTTTGCCTCCACAGGGAATCCTGCTCATGCTGTCAGCGTTTCCATTTTTAGATCCAGGTCTTGACTGTATTTCATAGTCAAATTCTGACAAAGCGTCAATCCATCTAGCTAGTTGTCCAGATACATCTTTGAAATTTATAAGATATCTTAAGGACGCATGGTCCGTTCTCACTGTAAAGTGATTTCCCCACAAATAACATTTCCAGTGTAGTATGTGGTACACAATTGCAAGGAGTTCTTGCCTACTGACACAGTAGTTACGCTCTGCTTTGCTTAAAGCTTTTGATGAATAAGCGATAACTTTGAGCTCTCCGTCCTGCATTTGATGTAGTACCCCACCTATTCCTTCCGCGGAACTGTCAGTGTCAACTACAAATATTCCTTCTTCTCTTGGAAGAGTTAGTATTGGAGCTGTTATCAACATTTCACGTAATGTGTCGAATGCGTTTTGACAGTCAGGTGTCCAATGAAACAGGGGTTTCTTTCCCTTTTTATCTAAGATTCTGTTCAATGGGAACGCTGTCTTCGCATAATCTTTAACAAATTTACGGTAGTAGTTTGTTAATCCAAGGAATTTCCGTACTCCATTGACATCGGATGGTACTGGAAACTCTTTCACATCTTTTATTTTCGATGGATCGGTGTGTATACCGTTTGTTCCAATTATGTAGCCCAAGTATAAAAACCTCGGTTGCAAACAAGCTACATTTCTTTGGTTTCAATTTTAGACCAGCGCCACGAATTCTAGTGAAAACTAGTTCAAGCCTATCTAACACTTCCACGACTGTGGTGCCATAGACCAGAATATCGTCTAAATAGACCATACAGATAGACCAGTGGAGCCCACTGAGAATTTTCTCCATCATCCGTTGAAATGTGGCAGGTGCATTGCAAAGTCCAAAGCTCATTACGTTCCACTCATAGAGTCCGCTTCTTGAACAGAAGGCAGTCTTTGCCTTTTGAATCAGGGTGCATTGGCACCTGATAATACCCCGATACGAGGTCTAAAGAACAGAAGTATTTGGCTCCATTTAACGCGTCAATCGATTGATTAATCGGTGGTATAGGATGAGCATCTTTGACAGTTATGTCATTCAATTTTCTGTAATCACAGCACATCCGAAGGCTACCATCCTTCTTCCTTACGCGACAATCGGACTACTCCATGCGCTATTGGAGACTGAAATCATTCCTGATTCTAGAAGCAGCCGTATTTGCCGTTCAACTTCCTCGTTTTGTTTCAAAGGAAGAGGCCTAGGCCGCTGTCTTAGCGGATTTTCTGTTTTTGTTTCGATCTTATGTTCTGTAACAAAATACCCCAAGGGACGGCCATCTGAAATCCCCAGCTGAAAGATTGTTTTCGCGAAAAACAAACATTTCCCTACCACAACAAGTAACCTGACACCCCGTGTCATCTCGTGTCATCTGACGTTCCGAATTTCTTGTACAAAAATCGAATACAGAAGAAGAAATATCATGATAAAACTGCTCGACCCCACTCAGTGTTACAACCAAATCAAACTGTAAGGTTCAAAACTGATAAAGGCTTTGATTGAAAAGGTATTGAAACTGGTATTGCAAAAACACTACGTTCGTACATTGTACAATCAGGTGATAAAGAGCACAGACGTAATAGGCGCCATCTGTTGCCAGTTTCAGAGTCGTACAAACAAGGAACTAAAAATGTTGTTCTAAATGTGCCTCACATGAATGTCACAAGTTCTAACAAAGTAATTTATCAAAATCAAAGTGCGGAAAAAAGTGTTCATAAAGTTAGCAAAAGTGTTAGGATTTCTCAACCGGCAGTTGCAAAAACGATAGTGAACATTCCTACATTCAGTAAAACAGAGAAAGTGTTAAAACAAATGTTTCGCGTAGTGCTAGAATTGTGAAACTAAATCCGAAGTATGGAGATTAAAATATTTGTTTGTAAACAAATACGCGATCAAGACTGAGTAAAAACTAGTTAAGTAGTTAGTACGTGCTCATATATGTATCAATACGTCATATCGTAATGTTGCATGCATCATGTATTTTTACAAGTTATGTTGCTTTAAGTAGCATTTAACATACCTTCGCTTAGTTGTGATAATTTAGTTATTTAGTTTTATCTGGGCGATAATACTTAGTGGAAAGACACTGATTCACTCGAGATGACGTTCGTTTGCTATAGACTTTAGTTTAACAAAGACAGTAGATTTTAAAAAGAAGTTTTGCTTTAAATTCATTTTAGTTAATTTGAATTTATTTAATTAACATTCGTCTTATTATTTGTTAATACGGAGGATGATAGAATAATTGTGTGCATAACTTTTGCACTTCCGGCAAACCGTTCCGGTTGTAAACAGAAGCCAAGCCAGACAGATGCCTGGAACTGAAGTTTGTGAAGTTGCTTAAATATATGTTAAAACCTGTGTTCTGCTATCCTTCCTGCTTGCTAACATACCTACTAAACTAACAACTCACCCTATCTATCTGCAATGATTTCAACAAATGAAAGTTACAACATTTCACATAAATTGTCAGAAATCTTATAAAAAAATAATTTATCTGTTCTTTTTTCTTTCTCACCAGTCGGAGATTCCATAAGAACAGATATTTTTGGGAACAGATACGTTGGGTGCCCCTGGTATTGTAGACATTTAAAAAATGTATGGTATTTGTAGGTAATTCAAATGTTACCAACATTTTTTTTCTGACTTTCGCATATAAAGGGAGGCTGGAGCAATTAAGATCCCTTATCACTAAATCTTTCTACTTCTACGTCTATCCATTTACTCGACGAAACCGTGCAGTATACCGCAAAGAGTGTGCAGCGTGCAGATGTGATGTTAAAATCCTTATGTTCAGGTACGGTTTGTCTAAAACACCTCATAACAAAACGGTGGAGGTGCAGAGGTGACTAAAACAAGACCAATGTTTTTTTACATTTGCTCTGCGAGATCGCCCTTAAACAGTGCAGAATCTGCAATGGATACGAGTTTTAAAGGAAGAGTATATTCCACCCGCGAATGGTCCGTGGTGGATAGCTGTATCTATAGGCGTCGCAAGTACTACTGATGCTAGTCAACCGGCTCTGAAATGAGCTGCGTGTTTCCCTGGTTTTACATGCAGATAAATTGGTATGGTTATAATACTATTCCCATGCAGAATCTTATGAAATAGTACTAGCCTTTGCATTTGTCTTATTTTGCCAAGAGTGAGCCAATTTAGCTCTTTGTAAATTGCCGCTACAGTGCCAGATTTGCATCTATAGTCTCTTTTGATGAAACGCGCAGCTCGTCTCTGAACTGCTTCTAGCTGCGCAGCGTCCATTTTTGGCATAGGTGCGCATTCAAGATGTGGTCGCACTTACGCACAGTAAGCCTGTTCCTTCACCATCTTTTCGATACTTTTCTCCGTTACGCCGCAGGAAACCCAGGCGCTTGTTGGAGGTCACTGATTCAACATGGGTTGTTCATTTAAGTTCATCTTGCAGTTCGACGCCAAGGTAAGGGTTGTGGTGCGTGTTTCTAACTGATAACCATTCATCGAGTATATATGACGTTATTTATTCCTTCTGTTTGAAGTTTGTAGACCATAGCACTAGTAAAGGCAACTTTACATATGGCTGAAATGTGGGCATGCATGGGCAGGGTGCAGTCGAAAAGAACTCCAATGTTTGGAACAGAGGGCATGCAAGTTCCCTCAACTGCAACTATATAAATGTTTACTCTATTCTTGAAATGGGGTACTCTGGAAGTAATGATCAGTACTTCCATTTTTATCTTTTACCTTTATCAAATTAACAATCATCTATTGCTTTATTTCTTGGACCGATTTTGAGATTTTATGTCAAAGGCAATGCTAAGTTGCTTGTCATCTATATAAATGTTAAAGTGAAGGCGATGTTTACGAACAATGTCTCTCACAGGAAGAGTGTAGACTTTTGTCCCCATGAAGGAGTCTTGTGTACAATCGCATCGAAGTGTGACCGAGTGGAATGTCACTCCCGATATGCATACCTTCTGTATCCTGTCAGCGTGGTAAAATAGAATTATTTCATGTTTTAGAATAGAATAAAACATAGAATACTCACATTATCGCTCAGCTGTCACCTCCAAGGGACGTCACTAAGGAAAGCGGATGAAGCAGACAGAAAAATGGTGGACGATAAGACTAAAGAATGCAAAAATTATTTTTTTCTATAAGCGATTTTTGATTTCTGCACTTTAAAAAAAGATAGGACACCTAGGACAGCTCCTGAAGAAAAAAGGACTACAGCAATTTCTAGGTATGACCAACTACCTCTGGCACTACGTAGAAAACTACAGTAACAAAACATCAGTGCTCAGAGAACTGCTTCACTATGACGTTTTATGGCACTGAGAAACACGCCATGATCAAGCATTTCAAAATCTCAAAGACAATCTGTGCAAACCCCCAGTGTTAGCGTATTACGAAGTGCATAAGCCTGTCACACTGACTTGTGATTCTTCTAAGTCAGGACTAGGTGCAGCGATTCTCCAAGATCAACGACCCATCGCATATGCTTCACGAGCTCTCACCAACAACAAAGTAAAATGGGCCCAAATTGAAAGTGAAATAGCTAGTATAGTATTCACGTGTACCAAATTTCATGACTACATTCATGGCAAAACAGTGACAGTCAAAACAGATCATAAACCACTCGAAAGCATTTTCAAGAAACCTATCTCGAAAGCACCTGCCCGTCTACGAAACATGCTAAAATTACCGAAATACAGCCTCGTTATTGTTTTCAAGAAAGGTAGCAAAATGAATTTGGCCGACACACTTTCACGAGCTTATCTTATAAATGACCCATCAAAACAAGAAAGAACTCAATACGAAGTCATGAACGTTGATATTCCCACCTCTCCTGAAAAGACAGAGGAACTAGTAACAGCCAATACTGCAGATGAAACTCTCTCAAAACTGTCGCAAATAATCACACAAGGAAATTGGCCTACAAAATTCCTGAGTGCCCCTTAATAGTTACAACCCTTTTACCCATTTCGCGATGAATTAGCAGTTGATGACGGAATAGTAATGCGTAACACCAAAATCATTGTCCTAACGTCACTTCGCACAGAATATATTAAGCAACTGCTTAAAACTCATCTAGGTGCAGATTCAACAACAAAGCTAGCTCGAGAATATTTTTACTCGCGAAAAATTACTGGCAAAAGATATTCACTTCCATGTTGATCAATTTCCGCTTGTAATTCAACAAAATCACACAATCCAAAAGAACCAATCAATCCACATCCAGTTCTAAGTCTCCCAAGGCCAATTGTCGCCTCTGATTTACTCGAATAGAACTTCATTGTTTACCTGATTCTCGTTGATTCATATTCCGGATGGTTTGAATTCAACACACTCAAGGACATGACCAGTAAGTCAGGGAATACCCCCCTGAAAAGACATTTTCTAAGTCACGGCACACCCTAAGTCCTAATGACTGACAATGCCCGACAATACACATCAAACGAATTTGAAGAGTTTTCCCACCAATGGAGCTTTGAACACGTAACCTCATCACCTAGCTACTCTCAAGGAAACCTTGCTGAAGAAGCTGTAAAACGTGCAAAGCCATTGCTTACTCGTTGTGAAAAAGACAATTCTGACGTGTATTATGGTCTACTTTTGTTGAGAAATACCCCAAGGGACGGCCATCTGAAATCCCCAGCTGAAAGATTGTTTTCGCGAAAAACAAACATTTCCCTACCCACCACAACAAGTAACCTGACACCCCGTATCATCTCGTGTTATCTGACGTTCCGAATTTCTTGTACAAAAATCGAATACAGAAGAAGAAATATCATGATAAAACTGCTCGACCCCACTCAGTGTTACAACCAAATCAAACTGTAAGGTTACAAACTGATAAAGGCTTTGATTGAAAAGGTATTGTAATTGGTATTGCAAAAGCACCCACGTTCGTACATTGTACAATCAGGTGATAAAGAGTACAGACGTAATAGGCGCCATCTGTTGCCAGTTTCAGAATCGTACAAACAAGGAACTAAAAATGTTGTTCTAAATGTGCCTCACATGAATGTCACAAGTTCTAACAAAGTAATTTATCAAAATCAAAGTGCGGAAAAAAGTGTTTATAAAGTTAGCAAAAGTGTTAGGATTTCTCAACCGGCAGTTGATAAAACGATAGTGAACATTCTTACATTCAGTAAAACAGAGAAAAGTGCTAAAACAAATGTTTCGCGTAGTGGTAGAATTGTGAAACCAAATCCGAAGTATGTAGATTAAAATATTCGTTTGTAAACAAATACGCGATCAAGACTGAGTAAAAAACTAGTTAAGTAGTTAGTACGTGCTCATATATGTATCAATACGTCATGTCATAATGTTGCATGCGTTATGTATTTTTACAAGTTATGTTGCTTTAAGTAGCATTTAGCATACCTTCGCTTAGTTGTGATAATTTAGTTATTTAGTTTTATCTGGGCGATAATACTTAGTGGAAAGACACTGATTCACTCGAGATGACGTTCGTTTGCTATAGACTTTAGTTTAACAAAGACAGTAGATTTTAAAAAGAAGTTTTGCTTTAAGTTCATTTCAGTTAATTTGAATTTATTTAATTAACATTCGTCTTATTATTTGTTGATACGGAGGATGATAGAATAATTGTGTGCATAACTTTTGCACTTCCGGCAAACCGTTCCGGTTGTAAACAGAGGCCAAGCCAGACAGATGCTGGAACTGAAGTTTGTGAAGTTGCTTCAATATATATTAAAACCTGTGTTCTGCTATCCTTCCTGCTTGCTAACATACCTACTAAGCTAACAACTCACCCTATCTAAAGGTCAACCAAGTAATTTTAGTAGACCCGGTTATTCAGGTATTGCAAAGACACTTTTTAATGAATGCAAACCTAAGTAACATCAATGTATATAACTTTTACTCCGCTAACGTATGATGAATATTGCTCATTGATTGCAAATTAGATTGACTGAGTTATCTTGGAAATGATCAAAAATAGTTGTACAAAAAATATAGTCATATGCAGTACAATATCTTTCTTAACCTCTCTAAATTTCTTTTCAAATGTCGTTGTTTTCTGAAGAAAAACTACAACGCCTCTTAGAATGTCAAGTCTATCCTTTACTTCTAATAAATAATTATTTTTGTGAATAGTATCTCTCGGAAAGAGCATCCACTTAAAAAGACGCCTTAATATTTAAGATACAATGTGGTTCGTTTCACAAGATAAATGATGCAGAAATTAATAGTAAAATTTAATCTCTCTGTATAAAGAATGCGTTGTCTTATTGTAGCAATAACCAAGATTAGGTGTTGCCGTATTCAATGTGTTTGAATAGAAGTCTACTATATATATATATTTCAGAGAAAAATATTCTTACTAGATTCATACATGATAGACTATCATAGGCTATAACACCTGAGATACCTTTCGAGTACAACAATGAACAATCTTTAACCAGGGTACTTTTGTAGTCTATGTTAAAAAAACATTTATCAGATATTATAGAGAATTCCGACAAACCTTTTGTTTTAAGTTATCAGTTATGTAAATAACTTTTTTGGAACTTTGAAATGCATGTCTACTACTGCGAATTGTCAATTACAAATCACAGGGTGAGAGGAAAACCGATTATGCTAAAATTATGACCCCGTCTCACTTTAAAGCTCAAAATTGAATATACATAGACTCTAGTCCCTACAAATAAGATAGATTTAAACAGTGTATAGCTAGGCTATTAACCTAGATCTACCATAGAATTCACTAGACTCTACCAGAAATACAAATATATATCATAGATGTAGGTCTAATTATAAGTAAAACTTAACTGTCTACTGTAGGCTAGAAGTCTACAGTATTGTGGCTCTTATAGAGAATCAATACTTATCAACTTTGGTAGCATTTCTATAAGAAATATCCAGGCATGAACCGACGATGAATATTTAGAGAGGTTTAGATATTTCGTAACACCTCAGGTTTTGCAAAATAACCATAAAGAAATAATAAGCGAAACGCTTATTTTGCAACAAAATTCGAACACAGCTCAATCCATTTGTTAGCGGAGAGTTTGAAATGTATGCTGTGAAAAAAATGAAGCAAAACGTTGTTCCGTTTTGAAAATATTCAGATAAAACCGGGTCTACTAAAATTACTTGGTTGGCCTTTATCTACAATGATTTCAACAAATGAAAGTTACAACATTTCACATAAATTGTCAGAAATCTTATAAAAAACAAATGTATCTGTTCTTTTTTCTTTCTCGCCAGTCGGAGATTCCATAAGAACAGATATGTTTGGGAACAGATACGTTGGGTGCCCCTGGTATTGTAGACATTTAAAAAATGTGTGGTATTTGTAGGTAATTTAAATGTTACCAACATTTTTTTCTGACTATCGCATTTAAAGGAAGGCTGGAGCAATTAAGATCCCTTATCACTAAATCTTTCTATTTCTACGTCTATCCATTTACTCGACGAAACCGTGCAGTATAACGCAAAGAGTGTGCAGCGTGCAGATGTGAGGTTAAAATCCTTATGTTCAGGTACGGTTTGTCTAAAAAAACTCATAACAAAACGGTGGAGGTGCAGAGGTGACTAAAACAGGACCAATATTTTTTACATTTGCTCTGCGAGGCCGCCCTTTAACAGTGCAGAATCTGCAATGGATACGAGTTTTAAAGGAAGGGTATTCCACCCGCGAATGGTCCGTGGTGGATAGCTGTATCTATAGGCGTCGCAAGTACTAATGATGCTAGTCAACCGGCTCTGAAATGAGCTGCGTGTTTCCCTGGTTTTACATGCAGATAAATTGGTATGGTTATGATACTATTCCCATGCAGAATCTTATGAAATATACTAGCCTTTGCATTTGTCTTATTTTGTCAAGAGTGAGCCAATTTAGCTCTTTGTAAATTGCCGCTACAGTGCCAGATTTGCATCTATAGTCTCTTTTGATGAACCGCACAGCTCGTCTCTGAACTGCTTCTAGCTGCGCAGCGTCCATTTTTGGCATAGAAGCGCATTCAAGATGTGGTCGCACTAACGCACAGTAAGCCTGTTCCTTCACCATCTTTTCGATACTTTTCTCCGTTACGCCGCAGGAAATCCAGGCGCTTGTTGGAGGTCACTGATTCAACATGGGTTGTTTATTTAAGTTCATCTTGCAGTTCGACGCCAAGGTAAGGGTTGTGGTGCGTGTTTCTAACTGATAACCATTCATCGAGTATATTTGACGTTATTTATTCCTTCTGTTTGAAGTTTGTAGACCATAGCACTAGTAAAGGCAACTTTACATATGGCTGAAATGTGGGCATGCATGGGCAGGGTGCAGTCGAAAAGAACTCCAATGTTTGGAACAGAGGGCATGCAAGTTCCCTCAACTGCAACTATATAAAAGTTTACTCTATTCTTGAAATGGGGTACTCTGGAAGTAATTATCAGTACTTCCATTTTTATCTTTTATCTTTATCAAATTAACAATCATCCATTGCTTTATTTCTTGGGACGATTTTGAGATTTTATGTCAAAGGCAATACTAAGTTTATAACGGCTACCGATGTAGACGTTAGGAGACGAAATGAGACGAAGAGTTCTCAACTGATGCCTTTTATTTTCGAAACGTCCGTGCGGACCGGAGGACACCGTGAAAAACTGCAAGAATACAAATCCGAAACATTCCTTAGTAAAAATACGAATATACGGTTTATTATAACATATAAACGTACTCTGTATACACCGAAATGCAGTTTATCACCACCGTTAAACTTAAACTTATAACGAACATTTACTACATATTGGGTGCAAATCGAAACTTTACATAAACACCCATATTCTGACAAAACCTCGCATCAAATCATTACAAAATTTATACCAAAATGATCTATAAAATATACGCTAAAAGATAATATATAATCGTACCTTTATCGCCTCTTAATTAACTTTAAATTTCCAAAATATCCCAATGTTTTCGAATCACTTGTTTTCTTATACAACATGGCGCTCACTCTGAGGTGCCCGGATGGAATCAGGATCGCGATTTGATTGGTCGAAAAATATCACCCCACTTCCAGTTAAGGGCAATTACCCGTCATGCATCTGCGCACCTGTTACATGGCTCCCCAAAATCACACTTTGATTTTCCAACTATGTTACATAAATACCAATAATTATTTTGTTCCAATTGAATAACTTCTATTACATAAACTAATCTATGGCTTAACCAAATATTCTCACACAGCAACTCGAATAGCGTTAAGAGCCAATGTCATGTCCGTGTGACATTCCTACCAATGCATTAACTCGTAATAGATACATGACAAACCACACATGTAATCAAACTATGATACGTTACATCGAATGCATGTGAATTACCGGGTTAAATAACTTACATATTATTACATATAATACCGATACACAAACACATTACACTAAACGTAACACTAAGACAATACATGGCAACACATAAATCATTATTACCATTCGAAACCCATTACATTATTCACAATACAAAGGTCAATTTTGGGTAACGGAGAAACGGAAAGAGTGATGGTCAAGCTTGCATAAGGTACTCATGACTGGCACTAGGCGAACGAAATCAGTTCATGAAGCACTGACGGAGAGACGAAAAAATGCAGGCATACTGACATCACTATACACTGTCGTAACTAAGTCGTAGTGCTTTCGTTAGGCTCCTCGTCGGGGATTCCCTGGTCTCCTTCCAGTAAAAGGACTAGCTTGTGTATAGGACGCTCGAGGATAGTTTGTGTCTTTGTTCTTATTCCCTTTCGGTTTAACGTAGGATCACCAATTCGCACTTTAACTTCACAAATGAGGCCGTCCTTTGAAGACATTGCCTCTTCAACAATTGCAAGTAACCACTGATTGCGAGGGAGATTTTCGTCTCGAATGATAACAATGTCTCCCTTTGTCAAATTTCGCTTTGGTGTGATCCATTTCTGTCTTTTCTGCAAGGATTGGATGAATTCTCGCTGCCATCGCAACCAGAACATATTCAACACGTGTTGCACCCGTCTCCATTTCTTACGCAGGTAGATATCCTCCTTAACGAAGTTTCCAGGTGGTGGCAAAACTACGCTGCTCTTCATCGTAAGAATGTGATTAGGGGTAAGCGGTCGCGGACTCAGTGGATCACTAATGCTGTCAACTGCGAGTGGCCTGGAGTTGATAATGTTTGCAGTTTCGTACATAAATGTTCGGAGTGACTCATCGTCAAGCTGGGTGCCACATTGTTCCAAAAGCACCAGGAGTATGGACCTTGCTGATCGTATTTGGCGCTCCCAAACTCCTCCCATATGAGACGCCGACGGTACATTCATTTTAAATTCGACGAAGTCACAGCCATTGCCTTGAAGAAACTGAGAAACCTTGGTTTTGTCCATTTTCTCGTATTCTCGTTGAAACTCTAACTTAGCACCCACAAAGTTCGTTCCTTGGTCGCATCTTAGCTGCCGAATGGGACCACGTATTGCTATCATCCGTCGTAGGCAGTTGATGAACGAATCAGTGCTTAGCGAGTTGGCCGTTTCAATATGCACTGCTCTACTGGATAGGCACGTAAAGAGGACGCCGTATCGTTTGAGCTCTTTTCGTCCCTCCTTTACAAGGAACGGCCCGAACAGATCCACCGCACAGTAGAAGAACGGCTCCGCTGGTTCAAGTCGATCTTCCGGAAGGGCTGCCATTTTCTGCGTTTGCAAACTACTACGCCATTTGCGGCACAGAACACAACTCGAGATGTAAGATCGAACTATACGATTGCAGCCAATAATCCAATATCCTGACGCTCGAATTTGGTTTATCGTCATCCCTCTTCCTTGATGATTTACTTCTTGATGACAATTCCTAACGATCAATTGCGTACTGTGGCTCTGTTTTGGAAGGATGATTGGATGCTTTTCTCGATCTGCTAGGGACGACCTATCGAGTCTCCCACCTATTCTTAGCAGACCATCGTCGTCTAAAACTGGATCCAATTTGTATAAGGGATCTTTCTTCGTAAGCTGTTTTGTGTTCTTCCTAAGGAGCATTATTTGCTCGCGGAAGGAAGTCGCTTGCTCCGCTTTTAGGATCACAACTTCCGCTGAACACAAGTCCGTGACATTCAAAGCTTGTTTTGGCTTAGATGTTCCTTTAATTCTATCTCGCAGGATCCTAATGTATTTCTTACAGTTCGCCACTGCTCTCTTGGCCTTGTACCAATCAGAAAACCTCTCCAAGCGAGTAACTAAATTCACTTTGGTTTCCTTCGTGGATACCGCCAGAACTCGTTTCACTTCAGGATCATCTTCATTTATGGTAGCTAGCTGACGTGCTATGGGAAGGTCTGCTTTCCAAAGAAAATCTGGCCCTGCAACCCACTGCGGCCTCCCTACTAGCATTGAAGCGCTTATCCCCCTCGAAGCCATATCTGCTGGATTCACAGCAGTGTCGACGTGTCACCATTGGCTGGGTTCCGTGTATTCTCGAATATGAGCTACTCGATTAGCCACATACACATGAAACCGACGTGCGTCGTTTGAGATGTATCCGAGTACTACGTCACTATCCGTCCAGAACACTTCAGTGACTTCTTCGTAGTTGAGCTGAAGTTTCACATATTTGGCAATACGAACGGATAAAACAGCTGCTGTCAATTCCAATCTGGGAATGGTGACTGGACGTACTGGAGCTACTCTGGCCTTAGCCATTACCAGCGAACAGTGAACTTGATTTTTGTCATCAGTCATGCGAACGTAAGAACACTGCCCATAACCAATCTGGCTGGCGTCGCTGAAGTGGTGGAGTTGAACTTCTTTCACTTCCCCAAAGTCCTTTGGCTTATAGCATCGTGGTACTGTCAGTGATTCTAGATTATGAAGATCACTGCGCCATGCTTCCCAGCGTACTACGATATCAGGCGGCAATTGTTCATCCCAATCCAGCTGGAGTCTGCATATGTCTTGCAGAATCTGTTTTCCTGTGAGAATGACTGGAGACAACAGTCCTAACGGATCGAACAGAGACGTAACTGCAGACAATAATCCTCGGCGTGTCAATGGCCTGTCTTTCATGACTATGGAAAACTGAAAGCAGTCGAGCTTGATATTCCATTCTAATCCTAGCGCACGCTCGATCGAAGTATCTCCACGAAAGAGGTCCAGACTTTGCATACCATCTGCTCTATCTTCGGGAGGGATTGACTCTAACACTTCAGCCGAATTTGTCGCAAACTTGTGGAGTCTTATACCGGCTTTAGCACATAACGCTTTGGTGTCTGAAATGAGATCTGTGGCCTGTTTGACCGATGATGTACTAGCAAGACCGTCGTCCACGTAGAAATTTGATCGGACAAAATTTGCGGCTTGGGTTCCAAATTCTGCTTCGCCATCCTGAGCAGCTTGCTTTAGTCCGTAATTTGAGCATCCAGGGGAAGAACTCGCTCCAAAAAGATGGACGGTCATACGAAATGTCCTCGGTTTGAGCGAAGTGTCTCCTTTAGGCCACCACATGAACCGCAGGTAGTCTCTATCATTTCGATGTACTTCAAACTGATAGAACATTTTTTGTATATCACATGTAATGGCTGTTTACTCCTTTCTAAAGCGTAGCAAGACTCCTAACAGATCATTAGTGAGATCTGGTCCAGGTAGCAGCAGATCATTCAGGCTGATGGTTTCAAACCGGGCGCTACAGTCGAAAACTACCCTTATTTTCTTCTTTTTAGGGTGGAAGACACCGTGGTGCGGAATATACCATACGTTGTGTCTATCGTTCTGTGTCTCCTGTTCGTTGACTGTCTCTGCATAGCCCTGTGCAATTATTTCCTCCATAAACGATGTGTATTCTGAGCGAAACTTCTCGTCGCGGTTGAATTTCTTCTTGAGAAGATTGAGCCGTGAAATTGCTTGAGCTTGGTTATTTGGAAGTCGTGGCACAGGTTGTTTCAACGGAAGCGGCATGGAGTAATGACCATTGTCCATTTGCTTGATTCCCGATTTCATCATATTTAGGAACAGAGTGTTGTTGTACGAATACTTAAAATCCGAATCCGTGCTGATATGTGTGTCTTCCATCTGTATTATATCAGCCGGCGTAAACAACTCCTTGACTTGCATACAAGGCTCGATCCTCACCTGTCCCATCAATCCGCAAATGTCTGTTTCAACCGAGACTCGGAAGCATGTATTATGACCCTTTTCTTGCTCACAAGGTGCTCCGATAATGCTCCAACCAAGACTAGTTTTCTGTCCGAAAGGACCATCTTCCTGTGCAGGTTTTATATCCCTGGGAACTATGAGCTGCCTGCATTGACGACCTATGAGCAGTCCCACTTCTACGTCCATCAAGGGTGCCATTTCATCTGCTATGCATTCAAGATGTGGCCACATTTTAGCTGTCTGATGTGTCGGTATGCTGGCCCGGTTCACGGGAATCTCTGGTCTCGTGAATATCGGAGGCAATCTTGTTCTCTGTGTTGAATTGTAGCCACGAACGTAGATGTCAGAAATCTTTTCGGTGCTGACGATCTCGTCCTTGGTTGATAGAGTCGACAATCGTATTGTGGATTTAACTCCGGAAGCATTCAGTTCAGAGCTGGTACGCTGTGATATAAAGCATACATGGGACTGAACGTCTAATAAGGCGTAGACTAGTCGCTCGTCAGTTGAATTTTCCCCAAAGGACACGTAAACCGGCAGAATCAAGGACGTTGAATCTCCAGAGGAAACATAGTGATTGTTGGCTGCATGAGCAATAACGGATTTCAGTGCAGTTATGTCTTCATCAGCGGAATCTCCTGCCTTAATTGCGTTGTCCTTTTTGTCGAAATGCAAAGCTGTCGGATGTCTTTTAGAACAAGTTCGACACGTAGCTCTAGCCCTACACTTCTTGGATATGTGATTCGGTTTCAAACATGCATAACAAAGCCCCTTGGTTTTTGCAAACTCTTTACGATCGTCCATAGGCTTCTTCATAAACTTATCACACACATCTAATAGATGTCGCTCCTGAAAAAAGAGGCATTCTTGTTCAACAGGCTTCTTTGCTTGAGTTTCTGATTGTTTCTTCGGGTTGCTGCTTTGCTTCTTTCCAGCTGATTTTTTCGTTTGTTTCTTAGCGTCACTTTCTTCGGCACTGCTTGTGGCTAGCACATGATGTCTACCTTGAGACTTGTTGGCTTTACCGCTTTTGTCGCTCTTGTCGGACCTTGAAAAGATGCACGGGTTACACGCTATATCTGCCTCAGCTGCCAGAAACTTTACGAAAACTTCAAACGATGGAAAGGGGCCAACCTTTAAATGGTCTGCGACTATCCGAGCCCACTTTCTTACCACCCATTCAGGCAACTTCTCCTGCATTCGCTTATTTTCTCTGACGTCACTGAGAGAATCCATGCATGGTATTACCTTGGAAGCTGCTAAGCACTGGCGTAAAAAGTCCGAAAATTTGCGAAGCGCTGCCGAATCACGTGGTGGAATTTTCGGGTAGCCTTCCAGCTTGTCACGAAACGCACTTTGAATCACGTACGGATCTCCGAATCTCTTGTCGAGAAGAGCTTTCGCCTCGGCAAATGACGACGCAGAAGAGTAGAGAAAATACCCTTCTATGCACTCTCGTGCCTTGCCACCAAGATACCTCTTTAGGTAGTGGATTTGTTCAGCCGGCGGTATCTGTTTCTGCTCTATTAGGGTCTCGAACGCACTCTTCCATGAAGCATAATCAAGTGGATCACCAGAAAACACAGAGGGTTCCGGAACTGGGATTCTACTGACATGAAGCTGTGCCGCTAAATCGGCCATGACCCTTGTACTATCCGTGGCTGGATTGAAAGACGAAGTAGCATACATCGGTGTAGCTTGTTGACCACTTGGTACGAAATGATGTGGATTGAAACCCGATGACTGAGAAGTACCTAAGGGTTTCAAAGTGTCTCTGGGAGCCAAAACGGAAGCATTGCTATAGTAGTGCTGTCGTACGAAACCCGTGGGCAACCCCACAAAACCTGGTGGTCTAGTTACTGAAGACGAAGGCACAAATTGTGGCGCATTAGGATTCAGTCCTAAACCAGAAATGCTAACATCCGATACCACGGCACTCAGTCTTGTTGAGAAAATAGGTGTAGGTATCGAAGGAAAGCTTACATCCGAAGTTGGAAACGAAACAGGAGCCATAACGGACATCACTGGAACTGTTGCGGATGGCAGCGTTGTGAGCCAACTTGTGCTGCTGGTCAGTACGGACGATGTCACCACAGGGAGTGTGATAGCAGTGCTCGTAGGTGGCACGACTGGCGTCGGTGTTCCTGTGACAGGAACTACACCAGACGGACCAACCAGCACTATATTCATCACGGTTGACACTGGTACAGCGGTTGCTGGCACTTCGATATCTTGTTGCAAGGTTGTTTCCATAGGCAAGGCCTGGATATAACTCTCCACTCGCTGCTTGGCATCCTCTTCCGCTTTGGGTAGTTTCATTGGATGTGTTTCAATCTTCTTCTGTCTCCTTGATAACCTGCAAACGTGACTTTGCGATTTCCAATTCCTTCTGTATCTGAACCCGTTTATGTTCTTGCTCAGCACTGTGATACTTTAGTTGTACTTCCATCTCCACCGCTTTTGCTGCTGCCTCTAGTTTCATCGCTTTAGCGGAACGGCTTGAAGATCTACCTGATGAAGCTCTAGACGAAAATTTAGACCTCTGCGAACTAGTTGAGCGAATTTCATCCTTCAGTTCCCTTATTTTAGACTTTATTTCCATTCGTAATTGTTCAGTTCTGTTCTGAATCGTTTCAATCTGCTCCTCTACAATCGAAACTTGAGATAGGCTCTCTGCTGCACTCTCAACTTCATCCAACAGCGACAATAAGTCCCTCCGTTGGTTAGCGAGGACATTGATGTCTTCACAGTCGGCCAATAGGTCACTAAGATTGCCAGCTTTGCGCTTCCACTTAGCAATTGCTGATCTTAGATTGCGTTGTTGTATCTCGCGCTGGTATTCTAGACCACGTTCTGTAGGCACTCGTGGACGAACTACTCTCTCTGGTTCTAACTCAATCGGTTGCTCTGAGATTGATTCATACGTTGCCGGTTCCTCTGCTGGTTCTCTTGTCACTACGGTAAGCCCTGCCTCAGCTGTACTAACTGATGGCGGACTAACTGGTGACGGACCCTCAGCTGTACAAACTGTGGGTGTATCTGGAGCTGTTGTTGTAGGTGGCACGTTGTCTGGTTCCATTTTACAATGATCTCAACCTCAGTACCACTTGTGTTCACACATAAACTTTGAACCTATTCACACCCTTGTCGAACCTTCCGTTTACGTTACAACGTTCAAATACACCTACGTTAAATTATCGAACATCGCAAACTCCCTATCACATTATTCATGACCAACTAACTGTTTATGAACTGCGATTATCGTGTATACCATCTAGACGTGCTTTAAAACACAACTCATAACGTTCACATTCGATACTGAACTGGTACTGTTATGCATAAGTGGTGTGTACGTTTACATGATGAACCAACCACATCATATACGGTCATAAACTACGTAAACACGATTTTTTTTACGGGCAACATACATTACACGATTATCTGCACGAGAAAACTACACATAAACCATCAAACATACATGAGCACATCATAACCGTTCTACATGTCACTGGAATCGTTCTTTGTGGAGAGCAGTGATGGGTTGTTTCTTTCCGCTTGGTGGCGTTGTGGTACAGGAATGTCGATCATAGCCGTCGTTGCAGGTAGCGTTGCCGTGTTGCGAATCGAAGCGCGGCATTGATAACCGCTCAAAGTCAATGGGTGTAGACCAAGGTGGTTGGAATCGTAGCGCGTTGAAATATAATTCACAATATTCCGTTGCGAGGCATTGACTGGCCTCTCAAAGTCTGTGGCAATTCACATCATCTATATTCATGGTATGAGCGCGTCACTATCGCGGTATTGAACGACCGCTCACAGTCTATGGAATTAGGCACTCACGTGATCACGAGCTGATGCACTATTGCAAATGTCCTTGACCTTGGCACCACACAGGACAACCGCGTGATCAGGTGATGACGTAGAGTGTGTGTATAATATCACAATTATCGCTGCGATAATTGCGGCACGCATGTAACACACTGGAGTAAGCGTATCCAAATCTGGTCGTACATTGGTCGGTTTTGGTCGGAAAGTTTTTCATTATAACGGCTACCGATGTAGACGTTAGGAGACGAAATGAGACGAAGAGTTCTCAACTGATGCCTTTTATTTTCGAAACGTCCGGAGGACACCGTGAAAAACTGCAAGAATACAAATCCGAAACATTCCTTAGTAAAAATACGAATATACGTTTATTATAACATATAAACGTACTCTGTATACACCGAAATGCAGTTTATCACCACCGTTAAACTTAACTTATAACGAACATTTACTACATATTGGGTGCAAATCGAAACTTTACATAAACACCCATATTCTGACAAAACCTCGCATCAAATCATTACAAAATTTATACCAAAATGATCTATAAAATATACGCTAAAAGATAATATATAATCGTACCTTTATCGCCTCTTAATTAACTTTAAATTTCCAAAATATCCCAATGTTTTCGATCACTTGTTTTCTTATACAACATGGCGCTCACTCTGAGGTGCCCGGATGTAATCAGGATCGCGATTTGATTGGTCAAGAAAATATCACCCCACTTCCAGTTAAGGGCAATTACCCGTCATGCATCTGCGCACCTGTTACAAAGTTGCTTGTCATCTGGATAAATGTTAAAGTGAAGGCGATGTTTACGAACAATGTCTCCCACAGGAATGGTGTAGACTTTTGTCCCCATGAAGGAGTCTTGTGTACCATCGCATCGAAGTGTGACCGAGTGAATGTCACTCCCGATATGCATACCTTCTGTATCCTGTCAGCGTGGTAAAATAGAATTATTTCATGTTTTAGAATAGAATAAAACATAGAATACTCACATTATCGCTCAGCTGTCACCTCCAAGGGAAGTCACTAAGGAAAGCGGATGAAGCAGACAGAAAAATGGTGGACGATAAGACTAAAGAATGCAAAAGTCATTTTTTCCATAAGCGTTCCTTTATTCTGCACTTTAAAAAAAGTAGGACACCTAAAACTTTCCTCTGCGGAGGTGGCCACAAACGCTCCCTAAATAATTTATATAAGTAAAAGTACAAGCAGATTTCTTCAAAACGCAGACACGCACAATCGTTTCCATTCAATATGTTTTAGCTTGTACTTCGATCTTTCAACCAATTAATTATTATTTCGTAAATCACAGCCAAAATAGAATTATTTCATATTTTAGAATAGAATAAAACATAGCAGAATACTCCCATTATCGCTATGTTGTCATCTCCGAGGGACGTAACTAAGGAAAGCGGATATAGCAAACAGAAAAATGGTGAACGATATAACTAGAGAATGAGTAAATTTTACCGGCAAGAACTGAATCTACTTACAAAGACCGTTAAAAAATCAGTTGTGGGCGATATTCACTGACCTGCATGGTGTTTGATACCAGAGGCTTTGAAATGGACAGTGATCAATTTTACACTACGAGGTGCAAGAGGTCGTTTCGGACGAGAAACTCTTTACCGACCGGAAACTAAAACTGCTTACAAAGACCGTTCTAAACAAAAAATAATGCAGAAACTTATTTATATAGTACCTATTCGTTTATTAAAGCATTTATCATCCTTAACTATGCTTGCATTGCACTAAAAAAGACATCTTATTTAAGATTTTTGAGCGAAATAGGGAAATCGATTTTCGGACAAAAGTCATTTTTCTTCAAAAGTAATTTATTGTTCATTCCAATCTATGGCGTACTGAAGAAAGATCATGTAATGTAACTGTTACAACCAGGTACCATCTTACAGTGCTAGCCCTAAAGGTCTATTTTGCACCCTCTGGTAAAGGGTTGCTGTCCGAAAAGACCCTCTGAGCCTCGTACAGCTGTTTCGAAAAAATAAGTGACGATCATTTATTATCGCTCACCACTCATCGTTAACAGCTATATGCTTATTTTTTATCTTTATCTCAATGTACGGTAGATTTTCAGATAAGCTTCTGTATTAATAAGGGTTAACTCTTACTTTTCACAATTTTCTTTTCAACTAGTATTTAGGTTTTGTTTTAAGATTTTTCCTGTAAATAAAAACATTCAATATTTGTACCTAAATTCAATCAACAAGTATGAACTACCCGAAATGTGTCATTTTTACAAGTTTTCACCAATTTTACCCATAGACGGTCAATAATTTTCAACGTGATCAAACATTTAGTTAATGATGCACTATCATATAATATGTTTAATATATTGCATATATGACGTGTTGGTAGCCTGTGATTTACCTGGGATTACCTTGGCTTTTTATCTTCTTTTTCTCCTTTTACGGATCAAGGATATTAAAAATCGAGAAGGAATTCAAAAGTTTGCCCGTGATATCATTGATGCATATCTCAAGCCAATATAATAATCATACTGCTTAATTTTGAGCTAATGTCTGATTTAAGGTAAATTTCATCCCTACGTACCTATAGGAAAATCATGTTTCTTACGAATACGTTCAAAAACTCTGCTTCTTTTTCAATATTGCTATATAAAAGTGAAATATATTATGAATTAACTTGAATATGGATCATTCTATACATGTATGAAATCTTTCGGATGTAAGTGCTTATGTATTCAGGGGCACCCAGCGAGCTCATTTTTCTATATAAGCTCAAAACATCTCTTCTTATCTTTCTAGCAAACTGAATTTTAAAATCATTAGACTTTAGATTTAGATGGTTTATGCTTTTGTTTCAGCTGTTACAATGACTAATTTTACAAAAGATATTCAAATCTTTATCTTTAATTTTAATTAGTTCCTTGAATTTTTAAAATTTGAATTTTGACCTCATTTCATTACCTTCCATTCTAAAAAGTAAATTTAAACTAAATATAACAATCGATTTGTATTAGCGTCTACATGTTTATACCAAAGTATTTATTTGAATAGCTTTAAAATTGTAGATTATTTCGTAGAATAATTGTGTGCATAACTTTTGTACTTCCGGTTGTAAACAGAAGCCAAGCCAGACAAACGCTGAAACTGAAGTTTGTGAAGTTGCTTAAATTTATGTTGAAACCTGTGTTCTGCTTTCCTTCCTGTTTGCTAACATATCTACTCAACTAACAACTCACCCCTATCTACATGGTGTCAGATGTCTGTGCGTTGAGAAAGCACGAAGTCCTCAGCTTCAAAGAAATTGTGCAGAGAACTGGCGAGTGTTTGAGTTGAAATATGACATCTACGTCGAAGCAGTCCATCCAACAGCTGAAGCAAAAACACGAGCCTACCTTCTACTGAATCTAGCAGGGAATGATGCAATCAAAAGAGACAGATCGTTTACATATACTCAGAGTATATGACAAGAAGATTTAGCTTGTTTGA
>CAXHUQ010000555.1:158339-178748 GCA_964020085.1 Micromussa lordhowensis | reverse complement strand
AACCATTTCAGCAACTGAAACAAAAACATAATCCATGTAAAACAAAATTTAAGTGATTTCAAGATTTAGATAGCTAGGAAGATCAGAACAGATGTTTTGAGCTTACATAGAAAATGAGCTCGTTGGGTGCCCCTGAATTAGGGATCGCCATAATCCAGCTAACGACAGACCGGCATCTATGACCTCAATCATTTCAAAATACAGGAACATGTCATAGCGAATTCTAAATGAAACACTTGTTTGTTTTTTGATTTTTGAAAATTGTATTGCCTTTTATCTATCATCAGACAGTTACATGACAATGAATAGTACTGATCTTTCACACTTCTTGCATACACTCACACTCTCGCATTTATGTGACGTGAGACAATACACAGCAGTTACATCGCACTGGATGCAGAGTATTCAAATGGTTGATTAACACTCTTTGGTAATAGGTTTGTTACATTAGTTTTGCCTACAAGAAATATGTTTCATTTATAACTTCTTATACATTATAATGCACTATGTATATAAGTGGTTGAATTCACTCCATTTTGAAAAACAATTTTGGCTACTTAATCGCGGTTTTTCTTCTAATATTCATTACTTAAGATCACAACATTATTCGAACTTTGTTTTCCTTATATAATACTTTGTGATCAAAAACACATGATTCATAGTATTATCTGACAGCCCATTAAACATTTAATTTTGGAGATATCGAAGACTGGTTAGTGTAACTCCAGATTTTAGTACATTCTTGCAACCACTTTTGAGTTTCAGAACAATCCCAAAAATAGTATATTTACGTATCCGTTTCACCACAAAACTTACAGAGTTTGTTTTCTTTTAGTTTCTAAATAAATAAATTTTGGTTTGTGGCAATGATGTTATTAAGCAACTTGTATTGAAATACTTGTAATTTCGTTTCCTTAACGTGCTTTCGCGCTGTCGGAAAACTTTCTAGGTATACATCATAGTCGATTGTCAAGACTGTACAAAACTTATTCATGTATGTTGAATGTTCAAAATCATACTCAATAAAAATGTCATAATAAATTCTACTTTTAGCCTTTTTTATATTAATCTTTATGCCATCATGGGTGGTCATTACAGGTAAAGCAAAGTCAATCTTTGGTCTGAATTCACCATCAACTATTTCATCAATACCCAAAAAGGGCTTACTCTCTTGCTTTATAGCATCTATTATGCTGAAGTACTGAAGAAAATTGGGTCAACATTTTTTACAGAAAGCCTCATATGATAGAAATTCTTTGCCCGCCATTAGGTCATTTATATAAATTATATCTCTGTTAAACCAGTCTTTTCTAGAATATTGTCTCGTTACCAATTCGTATGTACTATCCCCCTTCGTATTAAAAATTGTAAATATAAATATTTCTCTATAAAATTTTGATTTAAGAGAATCGTTGTCAAAATTTGATTTTAAAAGTAGCAAGAAATTTCCATACTTGGTTATATGTTCACTGAAGCTTGCCATCCAACTCCCTCCCATAAAAAGCCTTGCCAGCCATGACAATATATATAATCTGTACTTATCTACTACATCTGGTGCTCAAAGACCACCATTTGAATAATCTGCCTTCAAAGTTTTTTGCTTTACCGTTATTGGTTTTCCATTCCATATGACATTATTCACAATGTTTTGAACGTTATTAAGAATAGATATAACTACGCATATATTTGTCATGATATGCATTAAGTTAGATAAACCTACATATGTGGAAATCATAATTCTACATATTAATGACATACTTCCACCAGACCATAAAATAAAATTGCTGTTTCATCATGCCTATTTTTGATTTTAGATTCAATACCTGGGTGTGTTCAGGCTGTTTTTGAGATTGCTGTACCAAGTGCGTGGCAGGAATCTCGGCATACCAATGCTCCACATGGAACAGCAATTTTAAGTTTCCAGGGTCCTAGCCATAATATCTGACTTTTATCCTTATTACATGTTAATCCAGATAACTGCCTAAAATCATCACATGTTTCAAACAGACATTTTATAGATTTTCCATCACTTACAAAAGAGCACATATCATCTGCAAACTGTGATAATTTAATTTCCAAATTAAACAAATAATAAGCCTCGAATCTCTTTGTTACCCTTTATGGAGTGCGCCAATATCTCCACACACAATACAAACAAGACAGACGACAGAGGGCATCCCTGTCTCATTCCTTTGAAACCTTTGAAAACTTGGAACTATCCTGAAGTATAACCGTTATTTATTACTGTGTTGTTTATAAATATTTGTATAACATAGTCTTACCCATTTAATAAAATCACTTCCGAAATTATTTTTTTTCAAGTACTAGTAATCCAACAGGTTTTACAATATATTCAAACATAAATAAGTAATACACGTGCTACCGCACATGCCTGCTTGCCCTGCCTGCTTCATCAGCAGCCTTCCTCCCGCCAGTTTTCGGGGCTTTACACACTGTAACTGACATTATAATGGGAGGCGCCCCAGCAGAAAGGTTCAGTCTCCACTAGCAGACATGACCGTTTCTTGAAATCCTACCGCTGGTTAGGGCCAATCCGATGTCATAACCCAACAGAACAAGCCTCTCGACCATCTCGCATTGAATGCAACCCGAATGATTGAATCACTGTGGTGTTTTCCGGGGTTAATCCTTCATCTAATCCATCATCTAATAGCCAAGAAATAATAGTTATAATATTCTATACCCGTATACTAAAAACGTAACACATAGCGACAGCTCAAGAAAGTTCAGTTCCTATGGTCATTTCTCCATGCTGGTAGTGGCCCTGGACATCTATCTGGGTTATTCGCTTTTGGGTTATTTATGCAAAGACCACTGGACCACCGTTTGTCACTTGATTTGATTCTACCAAGACCTCTCTGCCGTGCTCAAAAGGTGGTTTTTAGCCGACGGAACTTGAAAAATCTTGCAATTTAAACCCGTGCGCATTATTTCTAATGAAAAAACTTTTAAAATAACAAGATATTAAACTGACAATGAATTACGGGTTCATGGCTTCAAAGGCCAGTTCGTATCATTTGTTTATGACCTCTCCTCCAACATGTCAGAAATACACGAAATAGACTTTGCCGTCAAGGATTTTTCGAAAGCGTTTGGCAAAGTGTCACATACGAAACTACTGTACATGCTCGAGTGATACAGATTCCGTGGTCATGTTGTATGGATCTCAAGTGGATATCCTCTTTTCTAAGCGACATGTCTCAGCGACTGGTGTTAGATGGTGATTTTTCCTATGTAGCGCCTGTAGTGTACGAAGTTTTTCCAGGGCTAAGTATTAGGTCCCATCTTGTTTTTGCTGTTCATAGACAACCTGTCGGATGGTCTGTGCTCACAAATTCGTAAATTGATGACACTATCGCATATTGAATGATGGCCAGCAGCAGAGATTGTCCTCCAGTTATATCTAGATGTGCTTGCTAGGTGGGAGAAACATATGGAAATAGAGTTCAATTCTGACAAATAAGAGATGTTATAGAGACTAACCTCTAGTAAAAAACTCAACTATTTACAAGTACACACTTAAAGGTAAATTACAGAATTAAGCAACTCGGCTCAGTGTCACAGAATAGATCTCAACTAAAAATAACACATGAGCAATAAATCCAATAAAAACCAATAGGACTCTGGGATTCCTGAGGAGAAACCTCAAATCGGCACCTGTTAGGACAAAAAGAATAAGGTTCCATAGCACCACTAAAATGCTCAGCCAGTTATACTGGTAAGCGCTGAAAGAAAGAAGGAGCAATGCACGGCTGGTCATGATGTTTAAAGTTGTACACGAATTAGTAGTCATTCAGACAACATATCTCGTCTCCGCTGTGTAGGTAACCCGAGATATCATGGCTACAAATACAGACACATCTTGGCGAGTGTTTTGATTTTTTATGATAGTCTCATATACCAGCCTGAGTGGTGCAACAGGGAACCTTTTATGCAGCAAAAGTGGCAACAGAGATTGAAAAATAAATAAGTAATTGAAAAAAAAAAACCACACAAAATAATGAAAAAGAAATGCAATGTTTATACACGACGGACTTGCACATGCGTAACAATAAAAACAACTGACAACTAACCAGGAGTGATGTTCAAGCGTAGATTATACAGATAAAGATATCATCACCATGTTTGTTTTTATCCATCGAAGTCCTAGTTATACACAGTTTGAGTATTTTGACACCATAGGATTCTTGTTCGTCCTTATCCCCCTACCCTGGTAAGACGGCTTCGAGGAGGTTTCATTAATGGTCAAAATACCAAACCCTTTTTACCAAAATCTTTTTCTATTAATCTCTCTCATGAATAGCGTTAAAAGGGTTTTCGTCATCGGTTTGGTGCCCCATAAAAAAAGGCACAGCAGTCTTAGTAAAGTGTGCACATTTTGTAAGTAGTAATGCTTAAATTGAACATTTCAATTTAAGTATACTACAGAATAGATAAGAATTGTTCACAATTGATAATAAATCTTTTGTCTCGATTATAACTCAAATGCTTTTCAAATCTGCATGCTTCTGAGCTCCGTCAGCTCTCCCTACCGGAGCTCACAAGCTGATTATGCATACATGACCTGCCCTTACAATGCATACACGTGAGATTGAACCAATACGCACTGATTGCTCATGTCTTGCACTTAATGTAACATGCGCACAGATGCATTATGGGTAATTGCCCTTATAAAGAAGTGGGGTGATATATTTCGACCAATCAAATCGCGATCCTGATTACGTCCGGGCACCTTAGAGTGTACGCCATGTTGGACAAATAAATACACTGTTCGAAGCATTGGGATATTTGTAGAAATTGAAAGTTAATCAAGAGGCGTAAAAGGTACGATTATGTATAATCTTTTAGCGTATATTTTATAGATCATTTTGATGTAATTTTTTTAATAGTTCAATGCGAGGTTTTGTCAGAATATGGGTGTTTATGTACAGTTTTGATTTGCACCCAATGTGCAGTAAATGTTTGTTATAAGTTTTGAGTTCAACGGTGTTGATAAACCGCATTTCGGTGTATATAGACTACGTTTATATGTTGCAATGAACCGTAAATTCGTATTTCTACTTAGATGTGTTTCGGTTTTGTATATTTGCAGCTTTTTTACGGTGTCCTGCAGTCCGAACGGACGTTTCGAAATAAAAGAGATCAGTTGAGAACGATTCGACTCATTTCGTCTCCTCATGACTACCTTGGTAGCAGTTATAGTAAACAACTTTGAGACCAGTTACGACCATTTTACAACTAACATTCGACCAGGCGCATTCTCCAGCTAGTTGAAACAGCTGATACACAGATACACTACAGTGATCTACATTCAGCGTCTGTAGGGTGTTGTTGTGACGCAATTATCGCAGCAATAATTGCGATATTCAGAGGACTCGCAAGGGGATCAAGACCATGTACAGCATTACGTCATCTCGTGATCATGTGAGTTATTTGAATGCTACAGATTTTGAGCGGCCAATGAATGCCGCGAAACCTTGGAAATCTCAACTTAGAGCGATACACAACCAAATGCAATTTGTCAAACCAACAAACGCTTTGAACTACATTGACAACCAGACTATAGAACGCTGTTCCGGTTAAGTATCCTGTTATCATAGACTCTGAGCGGCAATCAAATACCGCGTTTCTGGAATAGTCTGTTACATACGAGAATAGACAAATCATCGCGAAATTGCCAATAAGTGGACTACATGAACTGAACATCTATGCAACTACTTCTATGCGCATTGACAACGCGGAAACGCTACCTACACCGACTGCTACGCTCAACATTCCTGCACCACAAACGTCATCTAGCGGAGAGAAACACCCATCCCTGCTGCCCACAATAAAGTATTCCAGAGACAAAGGGGTCGTTATTTTGCGTTATTAAGGTTCGTGAATTTTTGAGTGTTTGTTGGTAGTTTTATCGGGTAGATAACTATGTAACGTATGGGACCGGTAAACTAATTGTAACCAAAGTACAAATGCGCGTAAGCTTATATGTTTCAGGTTTACTGTCAACCAATAAGGGGACAACGTTTTAAAAGGAAAGTGATTATTTGAAAGAGTGCTGATAATACCTTATAGATTAAAAGGCACTTGGAACGTATTCACAGCGTGTTAAACATAATTATGAGGTAATCGTGAGCATTTTACTGTTGAAATAACACACATAACGTGTTCTTTATGCCGTTTATGTCAAAACATAGCGGTGTTAAGCTGCCTAGAAGATTTTCGGAAACCTTTGCACAAGTAACAGACGTGGATCATCCGCTTCTTACATATGTTTGGGTTTGAAGGTGTACACTGTGAGTTGTATTCAAAAGCGGTTCTAAAACGGTTTATACGTGTAAATCAAGGATCATTGGTTCATAATAGATATTTGAGTTAATTGTCCCTTACTGTGTGCGTATTTGAATGCTGTAAAGTAAACTCAAGGTTTTATATAGGTGTGTATGAGTTCAAAGGGTTCATACAACTGGCACTAACGTTGTGATTTTTGTAAAAAAAATAGAAGCAAAAAAGTGTCACCTACAACGGCAGCTGACACCCACAGTCTATACGGCTGAGACCCCTCCACCAGCTAGCCCGCCATTAGTTAGTGTAGCTGAGGCAGGGCTTGGAATAGAAACAACAGAACCAGCAGATGAACCGACAACGTATGAATCAATCGTAAAACAACCTATTGAACTAGAACCAGATTGAGTAGTGCGCCCAAGGGTACCAATTGACCGGGACAGCAATACCAGCAAGAGCTACGAAGAAATAACCTACCTGTAGCTATAAACAAATGGAGGCGTAGGGCTGATGACATTGGTGATTATTAGCTGACTGTGATGATATTGACACTGTCAAAGCAGCGAAAGGTTCTTCTCGTGTTATCAGAGGACGTTGATAGGACAGCAGAAATTCTGAGGCAGGTTTTCGTCGTAAAGGAGCCTATTGGGAATATCCGCGAGGAGGCACGTCAGCTAAGGAAAGATCTATATAGCAAGATTGGAGAACAAGTTCCACAAGTTCACGAATATCGATAATATCATCTAAGGCTTCCGCTACTTCGAGTCACTCTGCAAGGATAATGACACTAGAGACAGCTGCAAGACAGCAGAGGTTGAAATACAACTGAGGCACTACAGAACCGAGTAAGAAACTCATTAAACACGAACAACAGCTGAGAAGCCATGATGAAGCGTTAAAAATATAAATAAGGGCTCAAGAATAACGGGTTAAAGTTACAAAAGGAACGAGACATGGCAAAAGCATGTATTCATGCCATGAAGAGAAAAGATGAAGATACTACACTGATAAAACTACCAGAAGTGCAGGAGGATGACGAACAGCGAGTGGAGAGCTATATCCACACTTTGCCGATGAAGACAACTGTATCAAATAAACAATCGCCAGCAGCCGTTGTATCAGCGTCGACCTCCGTGAATATAGTTCTGGTGGGTCTTTCTGGTGTAGATCCTGCCACAGGAACACCGAATAAAGTCGTTCCTCTAGTTTTGATGCCGCCTACAAGCACTGCTGTCCTGTGGTGACATCGTCAATGTTGACCATCAAAACTGCAAGGCCGCTTACGTTTCCTTCAGCAACAGTTCCAGTGACGTCCGTTATGGCTCCTGTTTGGTTTCCAATTTGGGATGTTACCTTTCTTTCAGAGCTACACCTTTTTTTCTCGACAAGTTTGAGTGCCGTAGTTCGGGATGTTTGCAGTTCTGGTTTCGGGTTGAATTCTGATGCGCCGCAATTCGTGCCTTCGTCTTAAGTAACTATACCACTAGGTTTTGTGGGGTTGCCTACGGGCTTCGTTCAACAGCAGCCTTATAACAATGCTTCCGTCTTGGCCCCCAGAGACACTTAGGAGCCCTTGGGTACTTCTCAGTCATCGGGTTTTAATCCACAGCATTTTGTACCAGGTAGTCAACAAGCTACATCAATTTGTGCTACTTCCTCTTTCGATCCGGTTATACATAGTACAAGGGTCCTTACCGATTTGGCGGCACAATTTAATGTTAGTAGTATTCTAGTTCCAGAACCCCCTGTGTTTTCTGTTGACCCGCTTGACAACGCTTCGTGGAAGAGTGCCTTTGAAACCTTTATCGAGCAGAAACAGATACCGCCCGCAGAAAGAGATACCTTGGTGGTAAGTCACGAGAATGCATAGAAGGCTATTTTCTGTACAGTTCCGTTTCATCATTCCCCGAAGCAAAGGAGCTACTCCATAAGAGATTAAGAGATCCGTACGTGATTCAAAGTGCTTTTCGTGGTAAGCTGGAAGGTTACCCGAAGATCCGTTTGCGTGATTCAGCTGCATTTCGCAAGTCTTTGGATTTCTTACACCAGTGCTTAGCAGCTTCTAAAGTGAAACCATGCATGGATTTGCTCAGTGATGTTAGAAAAATAAGCGGATGCAGGAGAAGTTGCCTGAATAGATTGTGAGAAAGTGGGTTCGGATGGTAACAAACCACAAAAAGGCTGCCCCCTTTCCATCGTTTGAAGTTTTAGTGAAGTTTCTGGCAGCTAAGGCAGATATAGCGTGCAACCCGTGTATCTTCTTAAGATCTCACAAGAGCGACAAAGGTGGCACGAACAGAAAGTCTAAAGGTAGACATCATGTGCTAGCCACAAGCAGTACCGAAGAAAGCAATGCTAAGAAACAAACGAAAAAATCATCTGGAAAGAAGCAAAACAACAACACGAAGACGCAAATGGAAGCTCAAGCAAAGAAGTCTGTTGAGCAAGAATGCCTCTTTTGCCAAGTGCAACATCTATTATGTGCGATAAGTTTATAAAACGCCTATGGACGACCGCAAAAACAAAAGGGCTCTGCTATGCATGTTTGAAACCGAATAACATATTCAAGAAGTGTAGAGCCAGAGCTATATGCCGAACTTCAACTGCACTGAAATTCGTTATTGCTAAGGCAGCAAACAGTCACGAAGTTTCCCTTCTAGTAATTCAACGTCTTTGATTCCTTTTGGGAAAAATTGAACCGACGAACGTCTAGTTTACGCCTTTTTAAACGTTCAATCCCACGTATGCTTTATATCACAGCGTACCAGCTCAGAACTGAACGCTTCCGGAGTCAAATCCACCATACGACTGTCAACTCTATCGACCAAGAATGAGATCGTCAGCACTGAGAAGATCTCTGATATCTTCGTTCGTGGCTACAATTCCACACAGAAAACCAGGTTGCCTCCGACATTCACAAGGCCAGATATTCCTGCGAACAGAGCTAGCATTCCAACACAACAGACAGCTAAAATGGGGCCATATTTTGAACGCATTGCTCATAAAATGGCGCTACTCATATGCCGTCAATGCAAGCAGCTCATAGCTCCTAGGGATATCATATCTTCACAACTAGATGGTCCTTTTGGACAGAAACCTAGTCTTGGTTGGAGCATAATCGGAACACCTTGTGAGCAAGAGGAGAATAATAGTACTTGTTTCCGAGTCTCGGTTGAAACAGACATTCGTGGATTGATGGGAAACGTGAGGATTGTGCCTTGTATACAAGTCAAGGAGTTGTTTACGTCGGCTGATATAATACAGATGGAAGACTCACCTTTCAGCACAGATTTAAATTTTAAGTACTCGTGCAACGACATTCTATTCTTAAATATGATGAAATCCAGAATCAAGCAAATGGATAATAGTCATTACTCTATGCCGCTTCAGTTGAAAAAACCTGTGCCACCACTTCCAAATAACCAAGTTCAAGCACTTTAACGGCTCAATCTTCTCAATAAAAAAATTCAACCGCAACGAAAATGTTCTCTCAAAATACACATCGTTTTGGAGGATATAATTGCAAAAGACTTTGCAGAGACAGTCGAAGAGCAAGAAAATCAGATCTTTGACCACAACATATGGTATATTCCTCAAAACCATGTTTTCCACCCTAAAAGGAATGAAATTATGGTCGTTTTTTACTGTAGTGCTCGGTTTTAATCCATCAGCCTACATCATATGCTGCTGCCTAGATCGGATCTAACCAATGATCTGTTAGGAGTTCTGCTATGCTTTAGAAAGGAACAAATAGCCATCACATGTGATATTCAAAAGATTTTTATCAGTTTGAAGTTTACAGTGAGGATAGACTACCTGCAATTCGTGTAGTGGCCTAAAGGAGACGCTTCGCTCAAGATCAGGACATTTTGTGTCACTGTCCATCTGTTCGGAGCGAGTTCTTCCCCGGGATGTTCAAATTATGGGCTAAAGCAAGCAGCCCAGGATGGTAAAACAGAATTCGAAAGCCAAGCCGCCAATCTCGTCCGATCAAATTTCTACGTAGATGACGGGCTTGCTAGTACATCATCGGTAGAACAGGCCATCGATCTCGTCTCTGACACCAAAGCGTTATGTGCAAAAGCCGGAATAAGACTCCACACATTTGCGATAAATTCAGCTGAAGTGCTGGAGCCTATTTCTCCCGACGATAAGCAGAAGGAATGCAAATTTTAGATTTTTTCGTGGAGATACTTCGATCGAGTGTGCGCTAGGTTTAGAATGGAAAAGCAAGCTCGACTGCTTTCAGTTTTTTCATAGTCATAAAAGACAGACCACTGACACGCCGAGGATTATTGTCTGCAGTTATGTCTCGGTTCGATCCGTTAGGCCTGTTGTCTCCAGTCATTCTCACAGGAAAACAGCTTTTATAAGACATATGCAGACTCCAGCTGGATTGAGATAAACAACTGCCGCCAGATATCGTAGTACGCTTGGAAACATGGCGCAGTGATCTTCATAATCTTGAATCACTGACAGTTCCACGATGCTACAAGCCAAAGGACTTTGGCGAAGTGAAGGAAGTTTGTTTATAGACAAGATTGATTATGGACAATTTTCTTTCGTTCGCACGGTGAAAAAAACAGAAATCAAGGCAATTTTTCACTGGTAATGGCTAAGGCCAGAGTAGCTCAAGTATGTACGGTTACCATTCCAAGATTGGAATTGACAGCTGCTGTGCTGTCCGTTTGAATCGCCAAATATGTCAGACGACAGCTCGACTACGAGGACATTACTGAAGTGTTCTGGCCAGATAGCGATTTAGTTCTTGGATATATGTCTAATGACGCACGCATTTTATCTGTATGTGGCCAATCGTGTAGCTCAGATTCGAGAATACGCAGAACCTAGCGAATGGCGACACGTCGACCCCGCTGTGAATCCAGCCGATGTGGCATCGAGAGGGATAAGTGCTTCACAGTTGTCAAAGCGGCCACATTGTTTGCAGGGCCAGAGTTTATTTAAAAAACAGACCTTTCCACGGACAGTCCGTTAGTTACAATCAACGAGAATGATCCTGAGATGAAACGAGTTTTGGCAGCATCAACGAAAGGAACCATGGCAAATTTAGCTACTCGTTTAGAGAGATTTTCTGATTGGTGTAGAGCCAAGAGAGCAGTGGTAAACTGTAAGAAATATATTTTAATACTGCAAGAAAGAATTAAGGAGCATCCAGTCCAGAGCAAGCTCTGAATGTCATGGACTTGTGTTCAGCGGAAGCGGTGCAAGCGACTTCCTTCCGTGAGCAAATAAGGCTCCTTACGAAGAACACAGGCAAGCTTACAAAAAAGGATCCCTTGTACAAGCTAGATCCAGTCTTAGACAATGATGGTCTACTTAGGGTATGTAGGAGGCTCAATAGATCGTCCTCAACGGATTGAGAAAAGCATCCGATCATTTTTCCGAAGCAAGGCCATATCACACAACTGGTTGTTAGGTTTTGTCATCAAGAAGTCTATCACCATCGAAGAAGGATGACAATAACCCATATTCGAGCGTCTGGATTTCGGATTATAGGCTGCAATCAGATTGTTCGATCACACATTTTAAAGTGCGTAATCTGCCGCAAATGGTGTAGTAGTGTGCAAACACAGAAAATGACCGTATTTCCTAAAGATCTACGTGAGCCTGGAGAGCCGTTTTGCTACTGCGCAATGGATTTGTTTGGGCCATTCCTCATCAAAGAGGGATGTAAAGGACTCAAACGATACGGTGCACTCTTTACTTTCCTGTCTAGTAGAGCAGTGCATATAGAAACGACCAACTCGCTAAGCACTGATTTGTTCATAAACTGCCTTCGACGGATAATAGCGATGCCTGATCCCATCCGGCAGTCAAGATGCTACCAAGGGACGAACTTAGTGGGTGATAAGTTAGAGTTTCAACACGAATAAAAGAAAATGGACAATGCAAAAGTTTCTCAGTTTCTTCAAGGCAAGGGTTATCGTATCATTGAGTTTAAAATAAATGTGCCGTCAGCGTCTCATATGGGAGGAGTTTGAGAACACCAAATACGATCAGCGATATCCATACTCTTGGTGCTTTTGGAACAATGTGGCACCCAGCTCAACGATGAATCATTACGAACATTTATGTACGAAACTGCAAACATAATAAACTCAAGACCACTCACCGTTGACAACTTTAGTGACCCAATGAGTCCTCGACCGCTTACCCCAAACCACATATATTGCGATGAAGAGCAGTGTAGTTTTGCCTCCACATTGGAAACTATGTGAAGGAGGATATCTACCTGCGTATAAATGGAGACGGATGCAGCACGTGTTAAATGTGTTTTGGTTGAGATGGCAGCGAGAATTCATTCAATCCTTGCAGGAAAGGCAAAGGTGGATTTCACCCATGCGCAATTTAGCAAAAAGAGACAGCATCATTATCCGAGACGAAAATCTTCCTCGCCATCAGTGGTTACTAGCCATTGTTGAAGAGCTAATGCCATCAAAGGACGGTCTCATACTGAGTTAAAAGTGCGAGTTGGTGACCCTACTTTAAATCGAAAGGGAATCAGAAGAAAGACACCAACTATCCTCGAGCGTCCTATACACAAACTAGTCCTTTTACTGGAAGAAGACTAGGAAATCCCCGAGGAGGAGCCTAGTAAAACTACTATTAACCCGATTTCGACAGTATAAAGTGATGTCAATATGCCTGCATTTTTCCTTCTCTCCGTCAGTGCTTCATGAACTGATTTCGTTGGCCTAGTGCCAGTCATGAGTACCTTTTGTGCAGGCTTGGCTATCACTCTCTCCGTTTCTCCGTTACCCGATAGTGACTTTTGCATTGTATAGAATGTAGTGTGTTTCGAGTGGTAATAATGATGTATGTGTTGCCATGTATTGTCTTTACGTGTAACGATTAGTGTAATGTGTGTGTATCGGTATTATATGTAATGATGTGTAAGTTGTTAAACCGGTAATTCACATGCTTAAAATGTAACGTATAAGGGTTGATTCCGGGTATGGCTTGTTACGTATCTTAAACGAGTTAATGCTTTATTAGGAATGTTATATGGATGTGACAATGGCTCTTAAGTTGCTGTGTAAAGATTTTCGGTTGAGCCGTAGAAATTTTGACGGATTAGCTTAAGTTTGTACGATTCAAGTACGTTGACATGTTTGGTTATTATTTAAAATGTGATTTTAGGGAACCATGTAACAGGTGCGCAGAGGCATTATGGGTAACTGCCCTTATAAAGAAGCGGGTGATATATTTCGTATATATAAATTCATATTTTTACTAAGGTATGTTTCAGTTTTATATATTTGCAGCATTTTACTGTGTCCTGCGGTCCGAACGGACGTTTCGAAAATAAAAGACATCAATTGAGAACGATTCGTCTCATTTCGTCTCTTAACAATTATCTTGGTAGCCGTTAAACTTAAGTTAAAAACAAATATAAGAGGTCAAGGTCCACTGTATTGAATGTTAAGTATAGGAGAGAGCAACAAACAAACCCCATTTTACAAAGATTACATCAGCTGTTCCGGGCACGAAGGCAAGCCGATTGTAACTAGACCGTCAGTGAATAGGGTGCATCAGTGAATGGGGTGCGACAGTTAATGGGAATGTTTGTGTTTCTGATATGCATAATTATGCTTTTAATCGGTTCCATACATGTAAAATACTTACATAAAAAAGATTCTCCGTGAATTTCCTTTTCTTTGGAAAATGCTTACCATTTAAATTGTTTCCACTTAATTTTTGTTTTTGTTAAAACAAAAACATGTATGTCTCCCCCTTCTCCTCTTCTCCCTGGTTCATAATTCCCCAGTATCTTTCTTTTTGCTATCTGAAATATCTTGCTTTTTGATTAAGTACACCGTTATATATAGCCAAAAATGTATGCTTTCAAGATACATCTTTAAATGTGCAGTAGGATTGTACAGCAGATTTATATTTAAAACCAATTAAGTATAGTAAGATTCCAAAATGGAAATTGCCATCTCGAGTAATTTTTGAGTTGTATGCTTATAAACGTATTAAATGTATGTAAACGATTAAAACCTAGGAATATTAGGTAAATATGTATATGCTTACAAGCCTAATTGACACTTTTAGATAGCTTGGTCATTGTTCTATGACATCGCATTATTGTTCTTCCATAAAATAACAGTGACATTGAAAAGAAAGAGCACATAGGTTAAGAACGAAATCTAGTTAATTAGATAAATGGAAGCTGGGTCACTGTCCTATGGCATCGCTTCAATATCAAATGTAAAAAAAAATCCAAGCAGAGCATTGGCCTTGACTAACAATTAATGATACATTTAAATCTAATGAAAAAAAATCCACGATTAATAAAATAATTAAATAGCATGGTCACTGTCTTTTGGCATCGTTACAATCGTTAGATGATAAGAGATTGCCATCTCGAGTAACTTCTGAGATATATGCGCTTTACAGTGACATTGAATGGAAAGAGCACATAGGTTAAGAACAAAATCTAGTTAATTAGATAAATGGAAAGGTGGGTCACTGTCCTATGGCATCGCTTCAATATCAAATGTCAAGCAATCCAAGCAGAGCATTGGCCTTGACTAACAGTTAATGATATATTTAAATCTAATGAAAAAATCCACGATTAACAAAATAATTTAAAAGCTGGGTCATTGTCCTTTGGCATCGTTACAATCGTTAGATGATAAGAGATTGCCATCTCGAGTAACTTCTGAGATATATACGCTTTAATTTATTAAATCTATGTGACAAATCAACATCTAGGTAGATTTTATAAATATACGCATAGCTGTACTGCTTACGAGCCCAGCTTTTCTTTTTAGTAAGCTGGGTCATTGTCCTACGACATTGCATTATTATACATTTAAAAGTAAAGTTCTAGTGAAGAAAGTATCCATTGATGAAGAACAGTGCCTCAGAATGGGAAGAGTACATTTATTTTAAAAAATCTGAATAATTAGATAGCTGGGTCACTGTCCCATGGCATCGTTGTAATCATTAAAAGAGACGAAATTCAAGCAAAGTATCGAAATAGACTACATAGATAATAAAATCTAGATGAATCAAATAGATATGCATATAACTATTTTGTTTACAAGTACAGCTTTTACTTTTAATACGCTGGGTCATTGTCCTATGGCATTGCAATGCTATACATTTAAAACGAAAATAAAAGAAATAATTTTAAATGCATAATCCCGTTATTGCAATATAACTACTAAAAGAAAAGACATCCTGGCAAAACATCGGCACAGACTATAAAAATAATAAAATGCTATTTGTGGTTTGGACACCAGCGAAGAAGATGTGAAATAAAGGAAGCAGCTCGAAAAATAACAAAGCCTCAGAATTATTAAGGTACACATAATCTCAAACTGCTTTTAATTCCCCTGAGTGCAGCGGCTTAAACAGCATACAGGATATCAGTGTCGTTTACATGCCTCGCTTCCAACGAGTTCCACACAGGATCGCCGCTGAATTCGCAAAAAGTGCATGAGCGATAATATAAGAAATAAAGCCATTTTTGAAATCAAAATTGCAAACATTGCTCAAAATCTACCAAAATTTGACATTTTGCAAATTTGACCCTAACGTTGCACAATAGGAAGGTTTTTGCTCGTACTACAAAAAAATCCGGTGTCTCTATCTTTTATAGTTACCGAGATCTGGCCTGGACAAAACACAAATTCAAAAAGTGTTTTTTTTGGCCAAAACTTCAACAATTTTTGGCAAAATTGAATGTTGATTTTTCGTTGCACAACTTCAGTAGGTATGTTATTTATGGAATTTTTTTCAATTTTTTTCTATGAAAGGTTCTTGGAGATATGTCTCGACAAGGGTAGCGTAACACACGGACATACGGACGGACGGACATACACGGAGGGAAGAACAATATATGTCTCCCGCAGGGGAGACATATAATTAAGAGCGTTGCGTTTTATGATATCTAACCACAACAATGGGCAAACACTGTGTTTCATGTTATTGCGATAGCTCATATTGCTTGACAGATACACTGTTTCGTTTATATTAATTTCAAATCTATTATCAAATTGAACTAGACCGTCAGTGAATGGGGTGCATCAGTGAATTGGGTACATCAGTGAACGGGATAATCTCTGATTTTGGCATGCATAATCATGCTTTTGTTCACGTCGTTGTATGTTAAATGTTTATTTCAAACATCTCCATTTAACCAAAAGAGCGAGTTTCTGACCTTTTCGAGATGCAAACCACTTTGAGTATAATCGTTTATCTTTGTTTTTGTTAAAACAAAAACAAATATGTCTCCCCCCTGCCCCCTCCCTCCCCTGTTCATATTTTTCATGCATTCTCCTGTTAGCGTTTAAAAATGATCTTTATATTTTTCTGATGCATCGTTATATATGACAATAAAAACGAACGTTACGAGATAACCTTTTAAGCGATGAAGGTTGGAAAACATAGAAAACTTATATCTAAATCGTATTTGCATTCTTAGATATTAAAACGAAATTGGTATCGAGAGTAAATGTTGAGATGAATTAAAGAATATACATATAGCGGTGTTGTTTACGAGCATAGCTTTTGCTTTTAGGAAGCGGAGTCACTGTCCTTTGACATATTTTCTAAACTATCACTTGAAGCGGAATACGATCCATGTTTAATTAATTGATGTTGAATAGATAGCCAAATATGTGTATGTCATGCTAATAAACGACTGTATAGATGATTATGTACGAACCTCGCTTCTACTTTTAGAGGGCTGGGTCATGGTCCTATGATATCACATTACTATACATCAAAAACGCAAAAGCTTACCTCTTACCGATAAAGTTCAGAGCTCATAGATAAAGACGAATTCAGGAAAACTTAAGTGTATGAAAGCCGAGTCATTGTCCTTTGGATGCAATCATTAAAAGAGAAGAAATCAGACAAAGGACCTGTCAATCATAACAAAGAGTCAACAAAATTCCAAATGTGCATCCCGATTATATAATATAATAAAAAGCCAAAAATGGGTATCCCCTACACAGCGGGATGCCAGGGCCTGTCAATCAAAACAATTAGTCAACAAAATTTCAAATGTATTATCCCGTTAATACAATATTACAAGCAAGGCATTGGCAATAGGTAACAAAGTATAAATGGCTACACAACATTGCATTAATAAAAAAACAGTAGACGAAACTATTCGTAAAGGAAGTAGCTCGACAAATAACAGAGCCTCAGAATTATTAAGGTACACATATTCTCGAACTGCTTTTAATTCCCCTGAGTACAGCGGCTTAAACAGTATACAGGATATCAGTGTTGTTTACATGCCTCGCTTCCAACGACTTCCACACAGGATCGCCGCTGAATTTGCAAAAAAAAAATCATGAGCGATAATATAAGAAATAAAGCCATTTTTGAAATCAAAATTGCAAAAATTGTTCAAAATCTACCAAAATTTGACATTTTGCAAATTTGACCCTGACGTTGCACAATGGGAAATGTTTTTGCTCGTACTACAAAAAATTCCGGTGTCTATCTTTTATAGTTACCGAGATTTGGCCTGGACAAAACACAATTTTAAAAAGTGGTTTTTTCACCAAAACTTCAACAATTTTTGGCAAAATTAAATTTTTATTTTTCGTTGCACAACTTCAGTAGGTATGTTATTTTTGGAATTTTTGCAAATTTTTTGCACAAACAGTTCTTGGAGATATGGCTCGGACAAGCAAAGCGTTACAGACAAACGGACGGACGCACGGACGGACGGGCTGGCGGACGCACGGACGGACTGACATACACGGAGGGAAAAACAATATATGTCTCCCGCAGGGGGAGACATATAATTCAAATTATTTGGTGTTTAATATGGGATGAATATTTATATATAGAAAGTGTAACTTAACTGGGTACTGGAGTTGTAAGACAACTATGGATGCAAAAGAGTAAATATGTCAGGGAAGTACATTTGATGTTTAGTATAAAACAAGATTGTGCAAGGACAGTAACCCGGTTAATGGCTTGTAATTTTTAACGTATGAATGGCGCCATTTAGGCGTCTCGAATGACGTCCCGAATGGCGTCATGAATGGCTTCACGAATGCCGTCTCAAATAGCGTCTCGAATGGCGTCTTGACTGGCGTCACTTATGGCGTTCTGAATGGCGTCTCAAATGGCGTCTCAAATGGTATCCCAATGGCGTTCCGAATGGCTTTACGAATGGTGTACCAAATGGCGTCCTGAATGGCGTCTCAAATGGTGTTTTGAATGGCGTCCCGAATAGCATTTCGAATGGCGTTCCTCATTAGCGTTCTCATTTACATCCTTAATCGAGTGTCACAATCGCAACTTTTTTGTGTGTTTATTTATTTTTTTAATCGAACAATTACTTAATATATTCTTGTATGTATTTCTGTCAACCAGATGCTGCTTAATACAATGCTTAATGTATTTTGTAAACTAAATCAACATTAAAATCATCGGCAAGGACGTGCTTATAAATTTAAATACATTTTCTAACCGGGGTACTTTTGTGAATTCGAGCCCTCAATGCTGATTGGCTGACTGTGACCATAGTTTCTTGCACCTCGCTCACCTTATCCCAACACCGTATTCAGAAATAAAACCATTGTGACACCAGAATTGATTTCATGCTCACTATAAACAAGACCATTTTTTAAAGAAAATGTTGATTGTCGCAAATCGCCAAAAATTACCATATCGCAACACCGACCACAAGCCAAATATGGAATTTTCTATGGATGATTCGTGTGCAATATAAAATGAATCTATTAAAAACTGTAGACTTTGAAACAAAAAGTTTACTAAACACGCAAATAAATAAACATATAACTAACGTGCGCCGGACACATAGTGATAGGGAAAGACTTGGCTCTTACAGAGCCAAGTCTAAAAAGTATAACCTCATAGAAACAATGCATTACTTACTTATTGTTGTGTCATGAAAGATTTTAACCCACACAGCGGCGTTACAATGTTTTTCCATCTAGTTCGATCATTTGCAAGCCGGACTGCATCGTCTATAATATTAACCAGCAGGTTGAAGAGCGTGTCATACCATCTCTGCATTTGTATACCCTTGCCCCTGTACCTCGTGGTTCCCCAAAAAGCATTTTACGAAGTATTCTTTCAGGCGACATGCGGCATGCTCAATCCAGGCTAATCTCTATTTCTTGAGTATAATATTCCATCTGGCTGTCTTTTTAGTGCTGCCAATGTCTCTGTCTTCTCGCGACATATTTAAGATTGTAAGTTCTAATACATTGGTTGTAGAAAGCGGCTACTCTAGCCTTCTCTTGAAGAATGGGGTTCCAGGATCCCCTCTCATACATAAGTTTTGTTGCTAGCATTATTCTGCTTTTGAAAATGCCAACAACTCATTCAACGGGTTTCAATTGAATACTAAAGAAAATCATTATTAACTCAACCTGTTTTGCTGTAAATTATACATGAGTAATGATAATACCTATCTCGTACTCTATCCCTCGACTGTCCACCCGACCGTCTAACCAATCTGCACACTTGATTGCCCCAGAATCTTTTCTTTACCCAACAATTTTTATTCTTAATTTATTGAGTCAATTTTGAAAGGTTTAAATTATCAAGTATTTGTGAAAAAGAAAAATAATAAATGACCCAGGATATATATATATATATATATATTAATGCACTATTTTGCAATTAAACGCTTAGAACTGAAGGACTTAAGCTATTCTAGTAATTACCATGCGCATGTATATTTTAATCATCATTAAACGCGGAATGAACAGCTTTCCGCATGATATCATATCATTTTTTCTAGTATAAATATTGAAAACTGCATTAAAAACTGTTGAAGATTCTGAAATGACTTTTAATCGTTATTCTAAAATAGTTATATGACTCAGACATGCAGGAAGGGGTATTATTAGGTCGATTATCTTAAGCTTGGTAACTTCTTTAGTCCCGACTGAGTGGACCCCTGCAGGATCAGGTATAGAATGTGCTTCTCAACTGGAGTTATGTCTTTTATGACGATTTGTTAATTTTTCATACATAAACAGTCAATGAAAAATGCTAAACAGTACTTAGAAGTACTTAATTTTGACGTCACAAATATAATAATAGAATAATTGTTAACATTATCTTTTTATTTAT
>CAXHUQ010000555.1:124640-158139 GCA_964020085.1 Micromussa lordhowensis | reverse complement strand
TGCCAACTGATAAGGCATTGTGAGGGCTGGCTACAAAGCGCTGGATACCACAACACAAAGTGCATTAGCTATGCTTTTAATGTGATTTACTAGCATTTTTCAAATACAAATTAGATAGAGTTAAACTCCACCTAAAATTATGATTTTATTTTCACCATAAAGATGACATTTCAAACAAATACCGGGTATAATTTTTAGAATTTTTCTATGTTTGGAAATAATATTTTTAGCGGCGCAAAGTAAGGCTAAAATGCATTGCGCTTAATGGCAACTAAGCTTCAGCAGAACTCATGAGATATTACATAATTGAGGCAAAGCTGTGTTTGTTTACAAACTAAAACATCAGCTATAACCGTATCAAAGAACTTGTTTAAGGTGGCTCGCGGGGAATTTCATCATAAATCGTTTTCCTTTAAAATGCGCTTATATCTTTATCATAATAACTTCTACTCATATGTAAAATTTCAAGCAAATGGTATGTCTGTTATCAGATGTATGAGGCTTTAAACTTTCAAATTTAGCTATACTGAAAAAAATGACAAAATTTTGATAAAATGTTGATTTTCTTAAAAAGTGTTTAATTAAAGTTAATCAAAATTGTACAGAACTTGAAACGTAAGAATGTAGTTAAATGCATGCAATGATTAAACAATTATTATTGCATGTGTGCATTTAATGTCTGAAAATTGAGTTTTAAAAATTTTGGATTTTATTGGTCCTTTTTTCACGAATCGTGAATTCTAAAGACCCCACCAAATCAATTTTTATCAAAAACTAGCAAATGATTTACATATGACTTATCATACTGTGTGTAAAATATCTTTAAAATCGTATGTCTGAGATTAGAGATATTTCTGATTAAATTTTATGTAATTTTCCCTACACCAAAAAGCTATTTTTGCTATTTATCAAAATTTCCTAAATCAGACATGAGGAAAAAACCTCATACATTGTTTTGATATCGTAAATACATTGGCATATTTTCTCATGGATTTTTGAATTATATTAAATGAAAGACCTAAACTTGTCGTAAGAATTTAAATAAGGTAAATTCTTTATAAGTTTTCAGCATACATTTCTAAAATATCGTAAATACAAAAATATTGTTTTGTAAACCAATTCATTTCAGGAAATTCAAAGCACCAATGTTGGTCTATTATATGGAATAAACCATTTAGGATCAGCCACATATGTGGTTTTGACCTTATTTTGTGTCTATAAAGGAAACTAACCGACGATCCCGCGAGCCACCTTAAGACTGCAGATATTTTAACCCATGATTAATAATCGCACAGGGGTTTGAACGTCATGAGTTATCTAACTTTTATACAATGATTTACTTGATAAAGTAAACTATTATTTATAAACCCGATAAGATTATGTAAAATAAAGTTATATTGCTTGCTTCAATTAAACACTGCTTAATGTTAAGCACACAAAAGTTATGGCAAATACTATAGGATTTTCTGACGTCCTCGTAATTAATCATGTATCCACTTTACGCACGAAGGCTAAATATTGTGTATAAATAGAAGCCGTCTGCTGAAAAGTTATCCAAATACAACGATATCCTACCATAAAAAAACGGTCCATTCTTACTGAATTGCCTATAAATGGACGAGTGTTTATACATACGTCGGCTTCATATGTAAAGCAAAGGAATATTGTTGGCATAAGATGAATTTGAGTGTATAATGGATCTGTATGGTAGTGTCAGATATCAATGACCAAACTAAGAAATTTACAGGGTGTTCAAAAAAAAGGATTGCTCAATGTGGCAGTTGCGGTCAAAAGATAACTCTGAAATATCCAAATGGTATTTTGAATTGTAGTCCATTTATCGGATATGACCGCTTTCATATTCGTTATATTTCTTTCAGCAAAAAGAAAAAAAAACGTTTCGACATTTCTTTTGATCAGATAAGATATATGACCAATTTGTTTTTGTGACACCCTGTAAACGGTATACAATTACGGTAGGAGTAGCACAGTATCTTTAATCTTATTTTTACCACTGACATGGATTTGCTGTTAAACATTCAACCCACGCTCTGTGGTACATTCATAGTTTGAACGTTGTAATCATGAAAAAAGTACGGACTAATGATTTTCGTAGTACAATCTGGAGACGGATTATCAGGTACACGAAATCAACTGTAAATAATCTTTAAATAATCTCTTATTCTTTATTCATTTCAAAGTAATTTTCTAGGTAAAATATGTGGTTTATAAACACTTAGATGTATGTATTTTTGGCCAATTTTTGAAATTTTTGAAATAACGATATATATATAATGTCTGTAAAATGCATCTTATCCTTCAGTTTTAATCAGATAATTTTCAAATTTTATGCAGGCATCAAGTATGATAGCATTCACCTGCTGTGTTTCTTTTTATGATCAGAGTATTTTTGATTTTTCTTCGAGTTTTTGAAATTTTGAAATAATTGTATAATATACAGTAACTGCAAAATGCATCTTCTCCTACAGTTTGGATCAGATAGTTTTCAAATTTCATACAGGCATCATGTATGATATCATCCGCCTGGCTAGTGCTTCTTTTGAAGATCGGACCATTTCTTTGTACTTTTGGCGATTTTTTGGAAATTTTGATATAGTGGTATAATGTCTGGTGAGTGATAAATGCATCTCTTCTCATTGGGTGCTCATTGGGTTCTTTTGTCCATTGTCCTCGGACAATCTTGTTATGGAAGAACAATAATGCGATGTCATAGAACAATGACCCAGCTTTCTTAAAATATCAACTAGGCTTGTAAGCATATACATATTTACCTAATGTTCCTTGGTTTTAATCTTTCACATAAATTTAATACGTTTATAAGCATACATCTCAAAAATTACTCAAGAAGGCAATTTCTGTCTTAGTATCTTAGAATACTTAGTTTGTTTTAAATATAAATCTGCTGTATAATCCCTCTGCACATTTAAAGATATATCTCGAAAGCATACATTTTTGGCTATATATAACGGTGTACTTAATCTAATAGCAAGATATATCAGATAGCAAAAGGAAAGGTACAGTGGAACTATGAACCAGGGAGAAGAGGTGATGGGTGCAGGGAGAGACATACACGTTTTTGTTTTAACCTCCCCCTCCCCCCTCAAAAAAAAAAGAAAAAAGAAAAAAAGGAGAGACTTCAAATATACTTTCAAGATTTGGTATATGTAAAACAGAGGCACCGGCCCAACGGATCTGTCCTTTAAATATAGGTTTTTTTGTACAAATTTGCAGAATGTTTCATACGCAAACGTACACAGTGAGAACTGGGGCTTGGGATGTATGGTAATTTTGGACTATAGTCAGGTTTTGGCAAAAAGATTGTACATTTTAAAAAGGTGGACACACCCCTCCTCCCCTAAAAAACCCTCTCTTTCCCTTCAAAATCACAAGTTTTTCTACTCAACACAACATTTAGACGTACATTTGACGTTCAAATACGGATGTGCGTTTATTGGACGTCTAGATGACGTTCAGTATAGGTGCTGTGCCCAGTAGGTTATTTCAGAACCACAAAAAGAGTTACTTTGGCACTTACGCCTTTTTGCTGCTTTCTTGTGAAATATAGTATGATGTTAAAGAACTTTTTTTGGGCGAGAGGCTAAAAACTCCCGAGGTCCTCCCCCCCCCGTTTCTTCTTCATTCATTGGATTTGCCACTAAAAATATAAAATGTTAAAAAATATCCGTGTTTTTTTTCTTCAAAATTTGAATATATGTTGCGTTTCGAGATCGAACTAAATTATTGTCCGTTTATAGCAATATTTATTAATTCTAGATTAAGACTAAAAGATTTAGTTTAACAATTGTGTTGAGTGTCCTTTAACTATTTCTAGTGTTCGACAAAAATATGCATTGAGCAATTGGCCACATGTTTTATTGATAACTCATATATTTCAAGAAAGTAAAAAGTAATGAGTAAAGCTGTATAAAAAGCACTTAGCGAACAAAGAAACTAGGGTTTGATACCCCATCAGTTTGATCAGATGCACACATAAAAGTGACAAGGTATCGATGAAATTGAGTATAAAATCTTCTGTTTTTACACACATAAAAGTGACAGGGTATCGATGAAATTGAATATAAAATCTTCTGTTTTTACACACATAAAAGTGACAGGGTATCAATGAAATTGAGTAAAAACTCTTCAGTTTTTAGGCAACTAGCATATGTCGCTTATACCACAGGTTAACAGCGTAGTGAAAATCTGTAGATACCATCTCAGGGGCATGTGGAAGATTCGACGCTTCCTCAGTGTCGAGACTGCTAAGGCCCTAGCCCATTCTATGATTTTAGCACGAATTGATTACTGCAATAGTTTATATGCGAACATGCCTGCCTTTGCTATCGAATCACTGCAGAAAATACAAAATGAAGCTGCCCGCTTTGTCAAACGTACACCTAGACGTGACAGTATAACACTCGTTCTTGTCAGCCTACACTGGTTGCCGGTCAATTGAACTAGATGTCTTATTTTCGGATGGGTAAATATAGCTATTTTTTCTTATTGAAATTGACAAATCTTATACAAGTTCATTCTGCTGTTGAAGACTTAGCTCATTTGTTCCTGTCTACCTGGTTAGCTGAATCTTAGATTAATTCTTTGAATTTATCAATTTCAATGTTTGACCTAATTACAAGACGAGCAATTGCTAAGTAATTAGTCACTGCTATGTTTTAAAACAGGTTTGTGCTGGCATTCAAGAAATTTATTCCATAATATTGAATTAGATAAGTTAATGATCGTTTAATCTTTGAAAAAAAAAAAGAAAAAACTTTTTAAATGAATTGTCAAAAATTACATGAAAAGTGATATTTCTTGCTAATTCTTCTTAGTCAGCCATAGTTTCCAAAACAAGATATATTTTAAGAAAAGGTGGGTGCTCCTGTATATCATTTAGGCATTAAGCAAAGCGCTCAGCTGACCTAGTCATCCTGTTTTAAGACTAATATTATCTTTTTTAATAATTAAATGCGCTTAGGTGATCTATATCCTTATAAAACACTTATGAAAACTATGCCTTGAGTGAGACTGAGTACTGTAGAAAACATTTTTGCATTATAACATAGAAATTGAATTGCATTAATTTAAAGAGTAAAATTTGAGATTTTGTAAAATAAGATTAAAAAATGGCTACTCGATTTTTGCATGCACGTTGAACAAAGCGTACTCAGCCAAGCGTAAATTGGTAAAAAAAGATACACATTACAAGAGAAAGATCTTGATTGTTAAGTTGACTTTTGTTAGTTAATTCAAGTGCAATAAGATTAGTTACAGAAACTATATTTTTTTACTTATAATGAATCAATCAAGCTAAACTGTGTATGTGTAAATCTTAACTGTGTATGTGTAAATCTTTTTTTTCAAACAAATCAACAATTTTAATTCATTTCTCCTCATATCACAGTCAAATTTTCAAGGAACCAATTGAGTATATAGCAAACACAATTATATATTGTACCATGATATATGAGTGACATGAAAAAGGCATATTCTAAAAAGCATAGCTTATCTTGAGAATTGCCTTCTTATAACCTTAAAACGTTTATTTTCCCAGCAAAGAAAAATTTTAATTACTTAATAATATACCATCATTTCATGAGATGTGATGAAACAAAATACATAGAAAACCAGAGCAATGCAATAAAACTGTAACTAATGCTATAAAGCGATAACTGTTAATACTTTTATCAGTGACGACAATAAATCACATGTGTTTGGCGATTTGTCAATTTTCATTACACATATAATTATTGAATATCATTGTTTTAAACCTTTTTTTGAACAGTTGAGTATTTGATACCAGTTTTACGCCCATTGGTAATGAGTTATAGATATTTACACCTGATACACTTATACAGCTTGATTTCTTTGTAGTTCTAGCATATTGTACTTTGAAGTTACCTAAACTTCTTAACTCATAACTTACATTATCATCAAGTAACGTAAATTTATGCTGTATACTTGGAGGTAATAACCTAAGCTTTGCTTTATGTACTATTAGCGCTATCTTAATCTGACTATATCAGTGAACTTTAAGATACTGTATTTATGAAATAATGAATGAGTATGCTCAAGTTTGTGTACTTTTTTGTGCAATCGTTATACATTGTAGATTACTCTTAAAAGCATTACCCCATATTTCAACGCAGTAGGATACATAAGGTAAAAACATTGAATTATAAAGAGTTAATAAAGAGGCGAAATCCAAGATGGTACTAGCTTTATAGATTACCGCGATACATTTGGACAATTTACTCTTTAGCAGACCAATGTGCTGTTTCCAATTCAATTTATCATCCACTATTGCTCCTAGAAATTTAGTTGAATGAACCCATTCTATCTCGGTTTTGCTCATGCGTAACGAAACATTCGAAATATTATTGTTTGTGAAAACCATAAAATTTGTTTTAGCTAAATTTTATGACAATTTGTTTATAGCAAACCACACATTAAGCTTATCTAATATCTAAAAACATAAGAAATTTTGATTTAACAAAACGCACACGTTTTATCTCAGTTCTTTCCTAATAGTGAACACATAAACGTTTCTGCAGATATCAAATTTCATATGATTTTAGATAATTTTGTTGCTTTTTAGAACGGGGAAAGGAAGGAAAATATTGCGAAATTTACATCGAGGCAGAAAATTTTCAAGAAAAATCGGTCCACGTCACGCTTGAGCTGGCTTAGTTCAAACACAAAGCGGTCAACCTTTTCTCAGATTGCCTTATGCAATGTCTCTGGAATGGCTTAAGATATTTAAGGCGGAATTTTGGTTCGAAAATGTATTGAAAAGCTCTAGGACACCAAACACTGTAAAAAGCTATATATGTAAATACAAAGTGGTCTTAGGTCATATGGATCAGCGATTTCAGTTAACAACACGCTCACCAGGGTAGAGCAAAAACATTTACTACACCTTGAATTTGTTCTTCTATATAAATATTCTCAAACATAATTTTTCAGAAAGTTTTTCTTCAATCACTTTGCGATTTGAACAAGTAACTACAGTTATTTTCCAGAAAACACTCTATATCTCAGCCAATTTTCTCTTAAAACAAAAACACATCATTGGTTTATCAAAGAAACTCCATTGCTGTATAGAATGTTTGCCTCATCCTAATTATCCATGCGTATTCAAAAAGAGAGCTATATTTTTATAGCTATTTTTAGCTCATGTATGAAATATTGTAAACAGTTTTGCTTACAGAAACATGACAGAAATAAGCATTTACTTTGCTAATTCTTATAGAAAATTACAGACTGAGACACAAAATGATGAACTTAATTATAAAGAATAACATGTATCTACGATTTAAACTGTGTGAGGGTATTGTTTGGACACACTTGTAATGCTCAAGACCAATAAGTCAAGAACAATTAAGTCCATGTTTTTTCTACACGAAGCCACAAATAAACATTTTCCATGGAAATCATTCTAATTCAAATATATCAAATAGATCAAACAATGGTAGCTAAACTCTGAAATGTTGTAAAACGTACTAGCAAATTAAATCAAAATGCCATTTGCTATTTTTTGCCATTTAGTGATACCGCATCAAATTCAACGGATGAATATATAATTTGCTTTACATCTTGTTCTATGTGTGTTTGTACATCGATTATGTATGAATGTCACCTGCAAGTAGAGCTGAGTAAGGTACCTTGGGTACCCGACAGTTGTCTCGGGTACCCAAATCCTTTTTTGAGTTCGGGTATCTAAAAAATACAGTGTGGTGAGATTCGGTTAGCAAAAAAATCATGAATGACTAGGTTTAAGTTTTGGAAAGCATAGAAAAGTTAATTTCATAAAGATACTTATGTGTTTTCATAACTAGATCTAATTATAACGCATTGAGTAACGACTGCAGTATATAGTCAAAGTCAAACGTCACACTTATGAAAGGTTTGGGTCGGGTATTGAGTTGAGGTGTTCGGGAATTGAGTTGAAGTGTTCGGGTATTGAGTTGAGGTATTCGTATATTCGGTTGAAGCATTCGGATATCGAGTTGGGGTGTTCAGGTATTGAGTTGAGATGTTCAGGTACTGAGTTGAGGTGTTCGGGTATTGAGCTGAGGTGTTCAGGTATTGAGTTGAGGTATTCGGGTATTCAGTTGAGGCATTCGGGTATCGAATTGAGGTGTTCGGGTATTGAGTTGAGATGTTCGGGTACTGAGTTGAGGTGTTGGGGTATTGAGTTGAGGTGTTCGGCTATTGCGTTGAGGTGTTCGGGTATTGAGTTGAGGTATTCGGGTATTCAGTTAAGGCATTCGGGTATCGAGTTGAGGTGTTTGGGTACTGAATAAGTCGACAAAGCCCTGCCTACAACAACGTGCTTTAAAATCCAAACGCATCTTCTAAGCAGTATATATTTGCCACGACATTGACGAGCCCTCAGTGAGATGTTCTGTCCAAAAGGTGACCCTTATCAAATTATAGCTCGTTGGCAATATTGGCAAAAACCAAATGTTTTACATTAGCCAAGCTTTATCGTATATATGTTAACTATATCTCTCCTTACAACTCGCATATTTTTTTGTTAGGAGGTGAGATATGCTGGCAAAAAAGGTAATTATATCTTGTTTTGTCTACTGTTAATTAGTTTCCATCCACCTACACCCCTCCCCTCTTCCTGAACCTCTAGACTGTTACAATAATTACTCTTGAATCCGTGGTTTAGACCTCCGAGTCCTTAGCCTGCTAAATTGTTGACCGTAGTCCGTAGTCTGTTAAGGGAGAGGGGGTTATCACCCACCTACACATAATACCAAATCCAAAAATAAAAAGCGAGGTACGAGATTGAGACTAGAATAACAATAACCATATGGACGATTACAAGTATATCAGAATCAGCTCATGCAGGGCTATTTTCTTTAGAATTATAAACAAGCCCCCTATAGAGGTAGTCATCTTTTCAATAATGTAATTTTCACCAATATTGCAAAATTACATCTAATCAAAATGCATATCGAAAGAGTACTAAGAACGATATGTGAGCAACTAGAGAGAGTCTTCAACAAAAAGTTCTCTTAACTTGAATCCACAATAAGTGATACCCTTAACCGCAATGCAAAAATGAGCACTCGCATCGGTAAAACAACCACAACCTTTGGCCGTCTTAGAAGAAGGGGCCTAGAACAACTCACAGCTAATCTTAACTACAAAAGTCAATAAATATATAAGCCTGTATTCTCAGTACGCTTTTCTTTGGTAGCGAAACGTAGAACCACAAGAAAGGAAACTAAGCAATTTTCAGTTGAAAATTCTTAAACACATTCTCGGAATCACCTGGTGAGATGAAATTACAAATAAGTCCTGAAAAAACCCGGCTTACCAAGCGCCACAGCACTGCTTTAAAAAGGCGCCTGTGGAAGTCACATCCATCGAATAGAAAGTAGAAACATTTCCAAAGTCCTCCTTCACGGGGAAATAGAGGCAAATAGAGCAGTCAGTAGACAAAAATGCTGTTTTATAGAAGTGTGCGAAAGGGATATAAAAACATTCAGGATTCCCGTCAACTCGTGGGAGAGCGAAGCAATTAAACGAGCATCATGGAGATTCAGCCTTAAAGCGGGGTAGAAATCCACGACAAAAAGTAGCTGAGCAATCGCGAAACCCACCTATAAATTAAGCTGAAAAAAAAACAAAATAAAGGCATGAAATGCAATCTGCAGATGGCCATTGTCTTACGTAGACGGAAGGATGCCAACCATGTGTCAGTAAGGAAGAAGTCTACTTTGTCGTTTACCGTTAAGGTTCGTTTTGCTTGAATTTAGAGACCATAAACTTTTATTCTGAGGTGTTTATTTAAACATAACGTTTTAAAAACGTTCTTGTAAAACGTTTTGAAAATCTCAGAATAAATGATCGACTTTTGTTTAAAATAACGTTTTTCTGAACGCTTACGTATGTTAGCTAAATGTTTGAAGATAGATAGAAAGATATGTGTACTGTGACAGTGTACTGTCACCGTATTTCTTTAATCTATTCCCCGAGATTATATTTAGGGTTGTTAATCCTGAACTGGGAGTCTCCGTAAGTGTCAAAAAGATCAATTACCCAAGGTATGCAAACGACACCGCGTTGACAGCGGATTCAGGACCCGAACTTTTATCAATTGCGACAGGCGTGAACGAAGCTGGGAAAGATTTTGGCATGAAAATGAAAGTAATGAAAACAAAATCTGAGGTTATAAGCAAGAAAGGAATTGTGCCTAGAGTGAACATCGAATCGGATAAACAAGTTGTAGAGCAAGTGTCGTGATTTACATACCTCGGCCAGACAATAACGGAAGATGGTAAATCCGCTTATAATAGCATGCGAGATGTTCTATGTTGCCATAGATTGTCACTTTTATCCCGTTAAAGTGCTATGTGAGGTCCACACTCTTGTAATGAGTTGAGACATGGACAGTTTCTCAGACGAGCGAAACATGACTGAACGAATTTGCAATGGGGTTGCTTAAGTAAATGAGGCGTGTAAGTTGGACTCGGCGCTTGTGGGATGAAAACGTCCTTAATCTAGCTGGGGTAAAACATTGTGCAGTGTTTAAACGGGCAGTCCAGAACCGACTGAGATAATGTTGCATAGCCTCTAAACCCTGGACAGAGGACGGAACCTGACGTAACGTGTTTTAGGATTGCTCATCTTTATCACATTTACAAATATTTGTTTCTAACTATATCATTTTATCTTGAGGAATTCTAACATGAAAACCTCCTCGTCGGTGACCGTTGATTTTGTTGCATTTCGTTTTCTTAACATAAGGCATTAAATTTGCAATGTGATACGCAATATAATTTGAAAACTGTATGCAAATGCATATTTTAAATGATTCACATTTAATTGTTCTGTGCGTAGGTTTAATTGTGTTGCGCTCAAGGGCTTTGATGCTTTAGATGACAGGATGTACCATTGATTAAATGCCAAAGAAACGTTTTATAACATCCGTTTTATAAGAACGGTAATCTTAATTGACAGGAAATTAAGTTTGTTTTGCAGTTTAGTACCTGAAAGCCACAAATCATAAATCGATATCATAAAACCTTTCAGATGCATTGATAGTAAAATCAATTACTAATTACGTTTTAGAAATTTCTTTCTCCAGCGGAGGTTTGTTTTTCACTAATTACTTGGTGTCAGCCGTTGTTGATTGTTATGCTGATTGCGCAGTTACTGCCTCAGTCTTGGCTGCTGACTGCTTACACCACGTGTGTTAATAGAGCTTAATCCTTTCCCTCCCTTAAAACAGATATTGGATAAAAGTGGAAGTTAAAAGGTTGGTCTGCAGCAAAACGTGAATCCGTGATAATAGAAGTCCCCTGGTCCTCTTGTAAGGGGATTGATCGCTGAGCAAGCACCCCATTCCGGTAAATAAGTCATACTAGAGTGCCAGTACGCCACATATGGGATCTGTTACCCCCTCTCTTCTGTTCCCGGTTTGTAACTTCGTATTTTTGCAAGATATTATACCACTTATCATCCATTGCCTAAGTATATGTAAATTTGTTTGTAAACAGACATGCAGACATTCAGTGGCAAGAACCGGGATAAAGACCTTGATTCTATCAACTTTATAATTATATATAGATATATATATATATATACAATATGTCATGAGCGATTTTGTACATCTTAAAATGAGCAAAGAAATGCTTAAGTTTAATTTTTGTTGCATTTGATAAATGGTGTGGATTAGTTCGGGAGAAAACTATGCATGTCTTCGTGGTAGCTCTGACAAGCAATCACTCCTTTTAGATATATGCTCTATTGTTATGAATGGAGCATTTCAATGTATCAGGATTATCACTTAATAACAATACCGTACATTTATGTCTTCACTATCATGCATTACTTTTTGGTAAACAACACAATTGTGTCTTTTTTACGTATCATTATACTTAACAAACTAACAAATGCCCTTGCAATCTCTGTCGACATAGATCTATTTAGTGCAGCTATATTTAGAAATCATGCACCCAACTAATGACCGCTCACATGCAAGTCAGTAACAATAAGTACAGTAAGTACGATATACACTTGGTTCTGATAAATACACTTATTTATAAACCTGCAAAATAGCGCAATTATATGATTGTAATGCATTATTATTTATTATGATATTTAGGTCAGTCAGTAAAAAGGGGCAGACTAGTGAAGTATGGTATACATCATTAGCCGGCCTAGCTTACAATTAGGTCACTGTTTTAGACAGAAAAATGAAAGATGAGGATTACTTTTTTCTAGAACATGTTATAGGTGTATCATTTTCATATCTAGTATTTGGTACAAACTGTTAAATTGGTGTGCCTACTTTCTCAGGATGGCGAGTTCACGTGGTGTTACGTCTCAAAATAATTTCCTTATCTCACTAAAAAGCTTACCAACATGTTGCACACATCAGTTGTGAGCTGTTAACGTTATGTTTGTAAGTAAACGGGTGGTTGGCTCATGAAGTGGGTTACCCTTGTAAACGCTGACCGTTGAGAACCTGAAGAGCATTTTTTCGATTTTAAAGCTCAACAAAGTAATGAACTGAGAGTCGGGTTTTTGACGATTGCAGAGTCAGTGAGCTGCAAATGTAAACTCTTTGAATTATACGATTATATCTGGCGCAACCCTTTATTTGTGAGCAACGTAATCTGTGCAATTGCCAATTGCCGTTCACACTGCAATATAGCAACTGGGAATTCGTTTTGATGACAAACGCCAATCTTTCACCCGAAATCCAGAGAACGAAAACTCTTTGAAGAATAGAGTCTTGCATTAGAATACATCACATCGGTTGCCTGTTAAATAGAACGAATGTAAACTTTACCTTGGAGTCTAGATTTTGACATACTTAGCTAATTCGCAAGAACTGAGATTCTGTAAAATATTAATAAGTAAATCTGTAAGTAAATATTAAAACATTTTCGTAATCCGATTTCCGGATATTATTTCATACATCCATATACTAGGGTAGCATCTGACAAACGGTTTTTCACAATTTTAGGTCGAGGTTTACTACAGTTCAAACTCTATCTTAAAAAATCCGTATCCCTTTTCATTACTTAGTTTAGCTTTATCTAGCAATGAAATGGCGTAGTCATCATTATGATCAGCAAACTATGTAAATGCAATCTTGGTTATGTGATTTTAAATGAGATGTTTGCTTCAATTATTGTCGATTCCTAAATATTATAATACAAAACCTCGACCTAAATCATTTCAAACAGATGATGTGTGTCTTCTAATTAAAGTTTGAGATCTTAAAGTTAAAACATTCCACAGGATCAGCGCTTTCACGTATTTATTTTTTAACTGTAACTATCAAACTATGAATAACATGCATATTTGTGCATACACTTTGAATTTTCAGCACTGACCATGATTTGCTAACAATACAAATGCAAATTGTCGCATGAATGTTGATAACATTTTCTCTTAAAATATGTTCGAATTTTATATATTATAACACAATCGCTCTAACTAAATTTTATCGAACTGATAATATGATCCTACTTATTGCGATTTGATAGTTTCAAACATTCTACAGGTTTAACGCTTTCAAAATATATCTAATCATACTCATAAATTATGATTAATACGGAATGACAAAAAAGTTTAATTGGATTGTTGCGGAAATTGTTTGGTAGGTGCAGTTAAAGGAACCTCCAAAAGTTTATTATTTTCGCCCTCATTTGTCTTACAATCAGTCATTGGTTTGGTCAGCGGATGCAGAGAATTTGTCGTAGGATTATGATGTTTGGAACCTAAAACCTATCTTATATCTCCTATATACGATCTTTACTCATTCAAAATAAAACAAAAAGTCAGTTTTTGTCGCATTTCTCGTGTAACATATTTTTGCGTCTTGCAATGGCTCGAGATTCCAGGATGAATAATCTGTGCATCCTACTCATCGTTATTTTGAAAAGGCAACCTTTCTGCAGATGAAGCACATCTTAACGTTTTAGACAACGTTTTGCTATAAATAGGAAAATCAAGCGAATAGAGTAGCTATATTTCCGTTTTGTATTTTAACTTTCATTCAATAGACCACAGTCGTTCTCCGTGTCTTTTGGTTTTGATTGACTACATTGTATTCTGATATACATGCAAAATGTGCATTACAATTATAAAATGTACATTATAAAATGTTTGTATCTTTTATACATTTTTTGGACAAACTTTACATTTATTTCATTTGTGGGCTCCCTTATGTTATTCTACAATGTACATTTAATAAAAGCAACATTTATTAAATGGTAACTGCTGTTATAGTTCTAAAATGAGTGATATACTTACTAATTATATACAGAATACGACCCAGTGCTCTCCAGTGCAGAGAAGGGTCAATTATATATCAGACAAGTGACACTCAAAATACTTATAATGCAATCGGGTGTCTTTCTTAATTATGTCTCCCCCTGCGGGAGACATATATTGTTCTTCCCTCCGTGTATGTCCGTCCGTCCGTATATCCGTGTGTTACGCTACCCTTGTCCAAGCCATATCTCCTAGAACCTTTCATAGAAACAAATTGAAAAAATTTCCATAAGTAACATATCTATTGAAGTTGTTGAAGTTATTGATTTTAAAAATAGCTTTATTTCTTATATTATCGCTCATGCATTTTTTGCGAATTCAGCGGCGATCCTGTGTGGAAGTCGTTGGAAGCGAGGCATGTAAACAACACTGATATCCTGTATGCTGTTTAAGCCGCTGTACTCAGGGGAATTAAAAGCAGTTTGAGATTATGTGTACCTTAATAATTCTGAGGCTGTGTTATTTGTCGAGCTGCTTCCTTTACGAATAGTTTCGTCTACTGTTTTTATGACTATTAATGCAAAGTTGTGTAGCCATTTATACTTTGTTACCTATTGCCAATGCCTTGCTTGTAATATTATATTAACGGGATAATACTTTTGGAATTTTGTTGACTAATTGTTTTGATTGACAGGCCCTGGCATCCCGCTTTGTAAGGGATCCCCGTTTTCGGCTTTTTATTATATTATATAATTAGCATGCACATTTCGAATTTTGTTGACTATTTGTTTAGATTGACAGGTTCATTGTTTCTTCTCTTTTAATGATTGCAATGATGCCAAAGGACAATGACTCAGCTTTCATAAACTTAAGTTTTCCTGGATTTGTCTTTATCTATGAGCTCTGAACTTTATCGGTAAGAGGTAGCTTTTGCGTTTTTAATGTATAGTAATGTGATATCATAGGACAATGACCCAGCCCTCTAAAAATAGACGCGAGGTTCGTACATATCAACTTATACAGTCGTTTATTAGCATGAAATACACATATTTCGTTATCTCTTAACATCAATTAATTAAACATGGATCGTATTCCGCTTCAAGTGATAGTTTAGAAAATATGTCAAAAGATAGTGACTCCCTTCATAAAAGCAAAAGATATGCTCGTAAACAACACCGCTATATGTATATTCTTAATTCATCTCACATTTACTCTCGATACCAAATTTCGTTTTAAAATCTAGAATGCAAATACGATTTAGATATAAGTTTTCTATGTTTTCCAACCTTCATCGCTTAAAAGGTTATCTCGTAACCTTCGTTTTTATCGTCAAATATAACGATGCATCAGGAAAAAATTAGAAGATAATTTTTAAACGCTAACAGGGAGAATGAATGAAAAATATGAACAGGGGAGGGGGGCAGGGGGAGACATATTTGTTTTTGTTTTACAAAACAAAGATAAACGATGATACGCAAAGTAGTTTGCATCTGGAAAAGGTCAGAAAACTCACTCTTTTGGTTAAATAAGGATGATTGAAATAAACCATTTAACATACAACGACGTGACCAAAAGCATGATTATGCATGCTAAAATCAGAGATTATCCCCATTCACTGATATACCCAATTCACTGATGCACCCCATTTACTGACGGTCTAGTACTTATTGTTATGCAATATACACACAAACGCCGGTTCAGCATTTACAAGCTCATTGCATTGCTACTTTTATAAGCATGGCCAGTGTACTGAAATGAGATAACTGTCGTTACATTAAATTGTGAGAGGAGGGATTCAGTCAGGAGCTGTGTGGTGTATTTGTATTTTTTTTCTGTATTTCTGTATTACTAGAATTTTATAGGACCAACTTTTTGAACAACAAATTTGATTATGAAATCACAAAGCGTTACTATTTTAAAGGTACGTCTGGTTTGAAATGTATTCTTTGCAAAAGTCACTCATCATTATGCGATCACAATCACTATTGCTCGGTTCATGACCTCAGAATTCAATCTAGGATTACGTCGGGTACTATTTAGCATAATCTAAGATTGTTTTATCCAAGATTATTTTACGAATCTAGGATTTATCTAAGATTAATCCTAGATTACATATGGGTTTAAAACCTCATTTCACACCTTGGATAATTAAGTCTAAGATTAAGCCTAGACGAATTTGATAGATCGTCCATTTGCTATATATTTTACAATGTTAGTTTGATTATTTTATCACATATGCGTTCAGATTAACGTTCGACGGACGTAGGCTGAATTTGGTTCTGACAGTTAGAAGTATCTAAACTAAACATCAGATTGGACGTTTATCGAACGTTTTATTGGCGTATGTGTGTTCAATTAGGTGACAATGATAATAAAAAATCAATAGCTTACTGTTTTAGTATGTAACACAATAACAAATACACTGCTCAAAAAAACGAAAAGATTCATTAACAGACTTCTGTAGACTCTATTCAAATAAAATTTATCTACTAATATAGCTGACAGATTCTAGCATAGTATGGCATAACAATGAAGTTTTAATTTTATTAGAACAATAAGCGTAAAAATATTATATTTTGCTGACATGATATCTTTGCGAAAGCATTTGATTGGAAAGCTTTATGGTTTGATTAGAAACCAAATATTCAAATTCATTTATCAGACTTAATCCTACAAAAAGTTCCGATTATATTTACGACCTACGATTATTTATAATCCAAGGGTCTTAAACCCAAAATAATCATACTCGGCTCGTGCATTATTTTCCCGTTTTTATAATCTAGACTTTATCCTGAAGTCATAAACCGGGCATTAGATTTGTACTGACCTAGAGTCATTTACAGCTTCTAAAAATGTTTTTCCAACGCACACTCATCTAGAGAATAAATTGGTTATTCGTTCAGGGTTCTACTCTTTATCTTATTTCTCTTGCTATTGTTTAGAAAATGTATAACTCTATATCATCCCTGAATAAAGAATTGGCGTTTTAGTCCCTTTTTGAATACATATTGTAATTGTTTGTGTTAAAATTTACAATTCTCTGATTGACTGTATGAGCCATTTTGTATTAAACATCTCTTTTTTTTAAACTGATTTTTCCGAGAAAACTGTATCATTACTTTTTTTGCTTCTTTTAGGCATTAGAATATTTGAATAAGAAAGAATCAATGATACAGTATTGCTAAAACCGACACATGCAAATCATATTTGGCAAAGTAAAGAAATCATAATTTGACGCAGGAAATTACCAAACCGTACGGATCCTTTTGGAGCACTGCACGGAGCATTTAATTGTACTTTATGAAACAATTAGATGCACTATACGGAACTTTTAATTTCTACAGGAGCATTTTATACATTATGAATATGTTTAGAACTATTAATGACGAATTTTAATATGTCATTAGAAATCACACATGTTTATATAGTGTACATACCTGAAATGTATTGAAAGGCAGAAGCTCTATATTGGTTGCACTTTGAACATACATTGTTTATTCTAATTAATACATGTGGATTTAAATGAGCACAAAAAATCAAATGCTAAAAAAGTACATTTCTGCAAAATTGATTAATGTAAAATACAAATATTAAACTCCATTTTCGGACAACGACCAATAGAAGTTATTTCTTGACGCGGTATTGACGTCTGTTCAACACAAAAAGACTTTCACACTTTTGCGTTATAGACGTAAACTGAATTTACGTTTGTACTCTTTCTTAAATTTACGGTATAGGTGCTTACATGCTTTGGTATCATGTGTATATGATACATTTGACTGACAATTTAATATTTGTGAGTGTACGAGTTTTTATCGAATCTGCACATCAAGTCAGACATTTATATGGCATCCTACCTGTATGTGCCTTCAATGTGCCACATGTTGTGTGGATGCTGTGCAGATGACAGATTTGAATTTGTAATTTGACGTATTTAACTTTATCAGTTTTTGTCTACTTTTTGTTATTATTCTGCTCAACTTCACCCACGTGACGGATTTGACTGACAATCTCATCTTTTTAGGTTTAATGGTTTTTGTATATTTATCTGCTCAAAATCACTTACATTAATCGTAGTTCATGGAATGTGCATATTTGTGTAGTATTCCTATTATAGGACAAGATAATATAGAGGCCTACCACGAAAAGTAAACACGTGCTGTCCGTGTCAGCAACAACACAAAACACCATCCTATATAAATTACATTTCAATTCTTATGTGCTTTCTGAATAATTTTATTATGCAAATGTATGCAAAATAATTTGAATCTGGCATCCAATCAAAAGCCATTCCATATCAAATTAACTTTAAATTGCCTTTTACATTTATAATATATATTTTTTTGCAAAAGATATGTTACAATACTTGAGCCATGCGTCAATTATATAATTTTTTTTCAGTTTTAGCCTGAGTATATATTTGATAACATGTCGGTTTCCATAGAAGTTTTAAAAGCATCCTTGCGCCCTATTAATAATGCAAATGAGAATCTCCGTATTTCTGCAAGTGACATGCAATATAGCAAGAAAGATTTCACACTTCCTTCAACAAATAAAAGTCCACCATATACTTTATATGACGGACTTAGCCAAATTTTGCCCAAAAAGTCACGGTAATTCAAAGCATAGGGCATGTTTAGGAAAGACACAGACTTTTGTTATTTCTAGCATATGACATAAAACAAATACACGATAAGGGAAACTGTGTAAAATTTATGGAGAAAAATATATTTTACTCTATAAATCCTTTTTTGATATTTTTAATATGCAAACGGCCAAATCTTCGCTAATGTAACTTCGCAAAAGAGCCAATATAACTCCTTTAGAAAAAAATCAGTTTAAACTGTGGGCGGAGATGGAGTGAACAAAAATTTATGATGAAATACGCAATAAACATATCAATCGATATAACAAATAATCAACATTGTTTTGTTTGAATTTAATTGTGTTGTGTCCAAAGAGTAAATGTAAATTACGTGGATGCATACTTGAATGGTTTGTTTGATTAATAATGAGATTGAGTAACGGGTGGTTTAGCCAAACTGTATAGATCAATATTATTTTATATTAGTTTATATCATTTTTTGCAAAGGTATAGCTGGTCAAAGGCCCAATAGCGTAAGACTGTACACATAAAAAGGCAGATCACAAGGCTCATTTATATTACGCATTCTCAAATAATATCATGCTTCGCCAACATATGATATAAAGTAACCCTTTTTAAAAACTGATACATTGAGAAATCTTTAAAATTGAACACTAATTTTATCTTTCTAATATTGTTTACTTAATCCCATAATTATATGGCGTAGACCGGTCTCAGCGATAAAAATCAAGCTCAACTTTTAAAAGTCTGTACTCAATAAGTCGTTGTGTAATAGTTATAATGCGAAACAGTCCATACTGTCCAATTATATGCTCCATTCGAGAGAGAATTATAAATTGTTTAACCTGTTGGTGTACGTATGTCCATTATTTTGTGAACACATCCGTTCATGCTATGCTCTGGTATAATTATGAAAATAAAACAATGCAGCTTAAAATTAAAATCTATATAAACAAAATGTTAAGCAAATGAACAATCCCGCATATTTTATATGCTCATATAGGTGTTTACTGAATCACAAACGAAACAAGACATATGTGGCTACCCCCTCCTCTCGGATTTGTCAACTATTGAATATGTTTTTTGATGAATTTATATTTATATTTCTTTTACTAAACTAACAGTTCACCAACAATATCGTCCAAGGACGATGATCCAGCTATCTAAAAGAGTTAAAGAAAAGGACAATTACCTGTAATATGAGTGCACTGATTGTGTTGCCCATAATAAACGCACTATAACAATACAGTACTTTGGCGTGAACACTGTAATACAGAGGCCCAAATTAATGTTGTGTGCATTCCGAATATATATTTTCGTGTGGAAGTAAAATTCAATGCCGAACAATACACTAAACAACAGTATAACGAATGTTTTATCTGCATTTAGATCGTAGTTAACTCTTATCATTTTATATATGTTTTGCATTCTAGAAAATTATATATATGTAAAACTACTTTTTTTATATCTGTTTGGTATATATGAAATGTAAAATATGATAAAATGTAAAGTATCCTAAAATGTTTATTACTCTTCAATATATTTTGGCGTTTTTTAATTTTAAGGAATCTAACAATTTTGATTATTTCAAATTAGTTTTAGAGCCCTTTTTAGTTTTTTTTTCAATGTGTTTAATAAATGTCACGCAGATAACATAGAGTTCATATGTTTATATAGCAAATGGTATTTTACATAGATGCCAATGTTAATCATATATGTTAAGATAGGCTATTAATAAATTAGAAGCAAGTTCACTTCCGCGCCTCTCCTACACCTAAGGAATGCAACCAATAACATCGTAGTGTACTAGTATTGTCTAATTCTAACAATTAAGAGAATGAATTCAGCAGCAAACAGGCAGTTCGACACTTGCACGGCAAAGCATAAGATTACTTAACAACTTAACTGGATAACAGCTAAGCAAGATAGGAGGTATGGCTTTTATGAAGTTTTGTTTTAGCTACTACCTTATTATTTCTGTCTGTTTATATATATATATATATATATATATATATATTTCAAATGAACAATTTAGTTTTCAAACATGGTTTATATACTAAACGGAATGACTTACAAAACAAGAATTACCAGTGTCCTGATATCAAAATCATATCAAATACACTTGACTTTATGGTTTTTGGTATTCGCTATACTGCTAATATTTAATGTAAATTTGGAGTGAGTAGCGCAAATTCTCTCATTAGTTTTAAAATGGCAGTTTATTCATAAATAATTGGTGGCAAAATATGGCAAAATAAAATAAAAGAATATCCTTTTTATAGCCGGGTGTCTAAAAATCATACAACTCAATCATTACATCGCTAATTATCTTAATTCTTCCCTTTAGAATAAGATGAAGGTCTTACTGTTGTGTATTTGTGGACTGATAGCACTCGTGCACGTTGCTACTTCAGGTAGATATACTTCAAAGTTAAAAACGTGACTATAACAATGAGGGTGCGTAATATATTCACTACGGTTCAATCGACTAACGTATATCTAAAATAAGTTTACATATGATAATGTATAAAGTTATGTATCCCACTACTTAATTAAGATCCGTTTCATAAAGGTTAAAATGTTAAAATGCTCGTTTATTGTTTGGTATGATCTAAAACTATTTTAACTAAAATAATTTAGCATTCTTTTAATCTTTCGTTGAAGGATTATCAATAGCTAAAGTTGTGGATATGGTACAACTCGTTGAGTTTACATTTAGTGGCAGTTTGCAGAGTTTAATCTATATTTCCAAGATTAGCCTAAGATAGTTTTTCCGTTTTCCTATATTAGCTTTAGAATGTGATTTATCACAAGAAGACTCTTGTGTTTGGTTTGTCAACGAGCCAAAAACCTTCAGCGATGCGAGTGCGAGCTGTACAAGCCAGGGTGGTCGACTGGCAGAAGCAAAGACTAAACAATTGCGCAAGGATATGCATGGTTTTGCCAAATGTATGTTATTCAATCCCTAATCTAATATTTTACAGGTTTTTAAAAGACTGATAAAATATTCAAACACAAATAATTGCTGATTGATGTTAATGTTAATTTGCAAAACAAAATTTTTACTTGAAATAACATAATGTCCAACTAAAATGTCTTCAAAAACGTGAAAAATCATTGATATTTGTCATTTCGACCTGCTGTTGTCATACAACACAGGTTCTTGGTATCATTTAACTTTTCATTGCAATTAACACAACAAATAATGTATGTGGGTACTGATCATCAATAAATTGTGATTATCATCACAGATATGCTCTAAATCTCTAATTTATGTCATACTTTAGCTTTAGCCAATGATGAAGGTGTGTGGGTTGGTGGAAATGACATTGAAAACGAGGATAAGTTTATATGGGAAGGTTCCAGAGAGCCAGTCCCTCACGCCGGCTGGCTTTGCGGTCAACCCAACAATGCTCGAAGAGGGCAGGATTGCATGATCATTACCTTGGGTCGCAAAGGAAGATTTGATGACAAGCAATGTGACGAAACGTTTCCATATTTTTGTGAAAAAAGCACGGTGGCCGGTAAATATATACATTTTGCTATCAATGATGTATTTAATAGCATCTTTAATTTAAATACAACTAGCCTTCTTTTGCAGTTTAACTTCTTTGATTAAGTTTATGTAACAAATTCGATCTCTTGAAAATACCAGTTAGATTCCATTGACCTAAAGCAACGTCAAAGGTTATGATGTACTCTTGGGAAAAACCTATCAGTCACAATGAACTCTTAAGCATAATTTCAAAATATAAAGTAAATTACTAATATTGATAAAGAATATTCTAAATGATTAGCCACACAAATTTAAAGTAATAAGAGACTATGGAAAAATTAAAAATGTTTTGTTTACTAATATTTTTCCTTTACAGATGTAAATGAATGTGATGCTAGCCCATGTGTCCACGGGGAGTGCAAAGATACAGACGGCTCCTATGAGTGCACCTGTAACAGTGGCTATTGCGGCATGAACTGTAGTAAGTCAATTAATAGTAAACGTCTTTACTGTTAGATACCAATTACAGTCTGTCGTGTGACATTAAGTGGCAAGCGTATTTTGTGTGTATAGGTTGATATGTTTAGCTTTGTAAGTTTTGTGATATTTTAAAGTGATGCTAAAGGCGATCAGATTTAGTAATAAAAGAGTAATGTTTAGTTCTTGTGACGTCTCCTAAATGTGTATTAGAAAAGGGAGACTTATGGTGAATGTTTTGTAAATTGTATGGGAAGCAAACAGTATCTGTACATGAATTATGTATAATGACTTTAAATAGATTTGGACGACGAAGAACTATACAGCAAACTGATGTGATAACCGCCTCTTTTTATTTAATTATTCTTATACACACACTTATTTGTTCATATGAATGTCACATCAATTTCACATCAATTTCATACATAAAATAAGCTAATGGATAAGAAAAAAATTAATAATCACATTTTACAATAATACAGTTTTGATAATATATATGAATAAGTTTTTATCTGTAATGCAGATATCACTTCAGAAGTAAGATACGAATTCAAACAGGAATTTTTGAATTCGACAGCCGCCAGTGACGCCTGTACCAGGGAAGGAGGCAGGCTGGCTCAGATCTTTAATGCTGATATCCAACAGAAAATTGAGGATCAAATAATGCTAGAAAATATTTGTGAGTTGTTCACGAATTTATTAATCAATAAGTTAAACCCTTATGAGAAGAAAAAATAATTGCATATATATATATATATATATATATATATATATATATATATATAAATGCAATTACATACATATATATATTCTTACAGCTCTGCGACACAAAACATTTTTTTTTCATTTTTGTTGTAGATGCCTAAGCGTGTATTTAGATAAAACATAATTATCCCCTGCAAAATGGCCAAATATACCTCAAGGATAGAAGATATTTGATATGTTACATTCATTTATAGTTCTGCAGTTAAATTACTTCGGCATAAACCTGTAATGCTACTTTTTCTGTTAAAACACCACAAATCTATTACAAAAATCTTGTTAATCATTTTTTTGTTTCTGAAGAAAAAAGGTTTTGAAACTACTGATAACAATTTCATCATACTTATATATATGATCATCCTTATATATATATGTATATATATATTTATATATATATCATTCTCATTTTGTTATAAAGGGTCGCATAAAGTTACTTTGTATGTTATCAGTATTATTTATAAAAAATAACAAAACACAATGTTACTTATTTGTTAGGATAAAACATTTAATTTGTTTATGTACATTGAAAGAGCAAATTCAAGTTCATTCCCTATACGTGGTACGTGCATTGGTTTCAGTGGGAATCTATTACACTGGCGCTACGGATGCCAAAGAAGAAGGAACCTGGGTTTGGGCTCCTTCGCACATTGAGATGAACTACACCAACTGGTTCACTTCTGCGTATTTCAATGAGCCATATGAATCAATCTCTTACAACTGCATGATTATTAGTACCTATGATCAGAATACGTGGCTTTCCAAAGATTGCGAAATCAACGAATACTTCATCTGTGAATTCGACGCATGCTAGACGCAAACGTACATAGAATTGATTAAGCGAATCAAATGTCTTTTCTGCCTAGACATATCCTTAAAATGACATATAAAATCGTCTCAAAATAAATAAAAATCAATATGATATCGATACTGTGTGTTGTTTCAACCATTTTCTTTTATTTACTTTTAATTTACCTAAATTGCACCTTTAACTTACATTTACTCGTAAAATATTTCTGTTAAAATTATACGTTTATAAATGTCTATGGTACATCAATAAAAAAACTATCTGCTTTGTTTTTTCTCTTACTTTACAGATTGTCATCTGTGAATCAATCAATCAACTATATGTGTATATATATATTATATATATAAATAATATATATTAAATAAGGTTATATATTATATTAGGTTGAGGTGGAATACCTCGACCTGCTAAAGTATACCGCATCTCTCTGTTGTTTATCGAGTATGCCATTCCGCTTATGTTCCAGCCGACGTAGTTCGCTAACTGGCAAAAATAGGTAAAGCCCAGCTTCCCTCTTCTTTCTTATATGTATATATATTATATATATACATATATTATATATTATATAATTTCTTCTTTTTAACCCTGCTAACGCGTAGCGTTAAGAGAGTTTTAGGCATCGGTTTGGCCACTAAAATTTCCGCAGTAGTTACGCTTTGCGTTTTAAAAGTAAAATGCGCATATTTCGTTGATGCGCTCTTTAATTTCAAATAAAATTACTTAAAATATACACATTTAAATACACTACATTATGAATTAAACAATTTTGAATAATCTTAAATTGCAAAGTTTAAATATCAATTATACGATTTTAGAATTTTGATTTTCAAAATGTATCTTGTTTTATGATTTAAAAGATTTTTATTTTATATTACAACAATATATTAAATGTTAGTTTTTTTGTTGGAAACCCATTCAAATTTTTGATATCTCTACTAATAAGGTTTTGGTGATGGTTTTTTATAAAACTATATTTTTTCATAAATCACAAAATATTGAGAATTTTAGCAATAATGAATGATAAGCAATTGTACTTGGACTGGAACATTTTTAAAAGCATCGACAAGTAGGAAAAGTAGAATCACCAAAAATAGCTAATATAAACTATCATTAAGAATCATGTTCCAACGAAAGCGGATCTTATGCTACCATGATGTGTCCGTCCTCCGCTAGTTATCATACCTTTTCCTCAAACTCGATCTCCTTCTTCAGTTAAGAGCCTATTATATTTATACTTGGCAAAAATAGTTTTGCGAGCCTGGTCTGACGTTAATCAAAAATTTATTTTTTTTGTACAAAAAGAATGACATGTCAAAACAAAAGGCACCAACTTGAGCCGCCTTATTCTGTACCGACCATATAGCTTGTAGATATTGGACAGATTGCTACAGTATGTTATAAGTGCGGAAAAGTGCAGAAAAAAAATCATCTCAACTCATTCGTGTATGATAAAAGCACCCAATCACAGGTTGTCAATTCATTGTTTTTAAAGTATTTTAACAGTGATTATCTTACTTTTGAAGAAAAAAATGGATTGACTAAGAAACATTGAATGAACCACTAAGAAATCACTAACAAAGCACCAAGAAACTACTTAGGTACCGTTGATCAGATGGAGGACATGCTAAAGATATAATCGATACTAGATCGGGGGCTTAATAAAGAATGGTTTCTAAATAATGCACTTAAATATGTTAGTAATTAAATTTGAGATGTTTACCAGGTGCAAGCAAAATAGATCTTGATATGTCTTACATGTGCTTGTTCCAATCTATCAGGGATATATGTATTTTGTGCGAAGTGAAACATAACAGATTTCGGCTGACAGTATGTCATTTGCAAACACGTAATTATAAATTACGTATCACAGATATGTTTGAGTAGGTGAGAACCCATCCTTATCATTACCTGTGCAATTGCATGAGTAAAGGTTAGCAGGGTACTGTTCATGGACAGTCTTGTTTTCATGTCGCAATGCCCAGCTAGTCTTTGACTACTTTAACTTATATTAACGGTTGCTTCAGGCATTGGTTCGTATAATGAAGCGCGTTCAATAAAGATATTTCAGAGATATTTCAGTAATATAGCAGATAGATTTCGCAGTAACCAGTGATTAATTGCAAATTTAAGTCAAACTATTTCAGATTTTGTCTTGAATCGCTTAAATAGCTCGATTGCAACCCTTAGATGCATTCACACATGAGACATATCAAACGCAGAATCTAAGTGCATGATCATTGTACTATGGAGGTAGCAAAAATAGAACGAAAGAAATACTTCAACCAACGCCACATCAGATTTTACATATCAAAGTCTTTCATCAGCATATTGAAAAAAAATAAACTTTGACATCTACTTTGCACTGTAGGAGTTATTCAGAAATATTAGGGCATTGTCTAGATTCTACATAGAATCTATGTTATTTCTCTGATACGGCATAAAACGTAGTGAAACCTATAAAACACGTAATGTTATAAAGTCTTTAGAAATTAAATAGATCCTAAGGAGTTTTTGCACATCAATATAGTTTGCAGATAATTTAGCCTGACCATATTAAAGAGTGTGGTATAAACATGCAAAAGTATATAAAACTTTCTCATTCGTAACTAAACCAGTGATATTAAGGACTTGGGTAGCATCTAGTGTATGTTAAAAATGAATTTGATGACTACACCTTGATACATTATTCTAAATGTGAATGATATTATACATATATCATACACCAAATGGGAACCGTAACAATGCAAATAACCTTTTGAAATACATATACGTTTTTCATTTTTTCTTTGTAAACATTTTTGGTCAACTTTGGTAGCCCTTTGTTGCAACAATTTTGGTAGAATTTTTCTTTTATGTAAACAGTTTTAATGAAAATAAGCCTGCAAAATAGTTTTGATGTACACGATTCGCGGGTAAATATCCCTATTGTATACATTAATGTGAAATAGTTGTATTCTAATATCTCTATTGCTCTCTATATTACAAGCTCCATAACTCTGTTTGGGACGTAGACCTCCCAGCTGCTCCGGATCACAGCTCTCAGTATCTCGGTGTAACTTCTATTGAATATTGCGACCAGTTACTTTGTGAGGAATCTTGCTCCCGTATAGGATAACGGCTTTAACTGCAATGCAGAACAGTCTTAGCTTGATCCTGCTTGAAAATGATCTTCACATCTTTTAAAGTTTATCTCAAGCCGTCAGCGCAAGAGCAATCCTCTTTCTCATGTCGGCTGTATTCCTGCTTATATGGGAGTACTCAAAGTATTCATCTATTTAAAGCACTCATCTACGGCTTTCAGTACAAACCCGTCTGGCAAGTTACATGGGATCCAACAAAGTACTCATGCCAATGTGGATACTCAAAAAAGTTCTTAACGGACATTTTTAGTTTGATTTATCCCCTAAATGACTATGCAAAAACATGTAAAGGTAGGAGATTTTCTCTTTGGTGTTGACGATCCAGCCCTAAATGTTAGAGTTTTGATTTTTAAAAATATCTTATGAATGTATAAACTTATAAAAATACATTTTCATTGAATAATGCTATGAATCACATCTATAGATGAATTATGCACGACTACAAGGCTTTAAAAAGTACATGTATATTGGGTTATAAATGGTAAATGGTGATGAATGCAACTATGGTAAAAGGTCAGACGTAATGTGCATATTTTGTGGTGTAATGTAAATAGAAAATGTCCCGTTACTGTTACATTTGTATATGTATTATATATATTTAAAACGGAATAAAATGTTGAAAAACAATCTACGGCTTTCAGTTCAAACCCGTCTGTCAAATTCTTTATTATCTTTAAAAGGCCAGCAAATCTTATTGTTCATATGTATTTTTATTGATAGCTATAAACGCTTAAAGAATGCTTAAACGTGTTTATAATTAAAGTTATTTTTAATAAATATCAATTTGCATTATGTTCTTCAGTCGTGAATGGTTTTTCTTAGAAAGTCTATAAAAAGGCACAGATCATATCAACGATGTGTATATATTGAAACGCAAATAGCATAATCATGAGTGTAATTGTGTTCATTACTATTCTACAATTAACCTTCAATATTTTTGTAACGAGCTATTTTATGTATTTTATAATACAAATTCAAATGTATATGGTGACATACAAAAAAGTCTTGATAAAAGACTAGCCACCATCTAGTAATGACCTAGACGGTAGACGATAGTGCGCTTTTTATTGAGGATACAGGTCCATGTCAGTATGGGTGATACGACAGGTTCAATTTAGTATTAGCTCTCAAAACGTCAATATTGTTGCAGAAAGTAGGGCCTGAAGAGACATACTATTACTATTCTAACACTTGAAGAATGGTCACAACTAGAGCCAGCGTCCTGATAAAGGTCAATTCATTTGCCATCAATGTGTGTCCTTCTCTTGTATATAAGTTAGAGTTTTGGCTAGTGACTTAGTAAGCTGATAAGTAAATTTTCACCACATTGTCGATTTCGTTACTTACTCATTTATTTAATACAGGCATGAATTGTCAAGATATAGTTTTTTTCGAATTCCTTGCGATTATTAATTGTCCAAACCTTAATCTTGACCTTACATATGGACAGAGAGCACAACGCATAAGAAATAAAACGTTGTACACTTATACAGGACAAAATCATGCATTGTGATTAATGGATCATTTTATGAATAAACATCGGTCATTTATGCAAAATAGGTAAAATATGTGATCATTATTTATTCCTTAAAACAAAAATCATAAAATTTGATTTCAAATGCTCAATTAATTAAAACATCAATTAGCAATCTTATTCCGCTTTTTTTATTGGATGGACTTGGGCAACGCCTGTATAAGTACAATGTTAATGTTTTATAGTCTGTCGATGTTTGATAGTAGCCTATGCCTCTCAAAGCTTGGAATAACATTTTTATAAAAAAAGGTTTATAAATAAAGTGTTTGGACTCTTAATCAGATGATAAATCAATACTATTCAGGTATTTTTCATATCGATGCAGCATATAGCCGGTAAATAGTGATTAGCGGTTCCATCTACCTTCAATATAGGTATAGTTATCCCCTGTACTAACCCACAAGGCCTGACCAGCCTCACATTTCACTACAACAGCTGCCATAATAGAGTAATGACCAATAACCAATGGCCAGTGACCAGCGACTAGAGTAATGACTAATGACCAATGATCAATGAGCAATGCCCATCGCTATCTGCCCAAGTTTCGCAAAGAAACCCACCATCGCACAGTATTTAAAAGAATCCGTAATTAGCACTCTCCGCCTTAACGATGAGACTGAATATATAAACACCCCGAAACGGACATTACGAAATATGTCACGGTATTTTCTCGTTATGTCATATCTTTTTTACATTGTTATAAATAAATGTAGGGCCGTCGATTCTATCTTCATCTTTTTTACTTATTTTGAACAGATTAAATTTATGATGTAAACAATTTACCTATACCACAGCTGTGATAAATCTGCATGTAGTCAGCTAAGTCGTTTTCCACACTCTTGTCAATAGCCGATCCTTGATACTCATAAGAGGAAGAAATGCTTTAATCTTAAGTAACCATAAGGCCGACTCGGTCTATTGTCGACGACTGAAACGTGACAATCCTCAATCTGGTCTGGCACGCAACATTCACCGTTGTGACAAGTATAACTGTATTTACCATAATACGCCCGAGTTACATTAATATATCCACCATCAAAACACCACATGTAATGAGTTGTGAAACACGTCCAAAATCTGTCTACTGGTCTGCAGTACTAAGAGATGTTAATCAATTGCGTAAAAACAATATTACTGTTAATTGTTATAAAAGTACATATGAAGCTGTAGGACGTGAGTTTAAATTCCCTAACGCCCAAATTTTGTGTCAAACGAACTAACCCAAGGAATTTAATCGATCTATATATATGTGCAGTCGTATGCCACGTAAAGGTAGCTAATTCGGGTTTGCAATAATAAAGACTGGAAACCCAAAGAAAGTCATGTAAATTTTACGCTTGCGCCGGTCATTTTGATTAGGGTCACTGGCATATGAACTGCTAACACAGATGTATATTTGTAAATGGTGTAAATATGCAAGTATGGTGCAGCTAAGATGTATGTACATAAACCTTGTAACTTCACCATGGAAACAGCGTTTTATTTAGACAAAAAACATATATATATATATTTACATCTGATAGAAAAAGGCATAGTTTACATTGCAGGAATGGATCAAATGTCACAATGTTTTGAGATGTTTTATCATCTGGTTTGCTTGTTGTTTTGTTTGGTATTTTTTTCATCATACTTGTAGTTTTAGTTGATGAGTTTATATTGCAGTTTGTGCATATCTTGTGTCTGTTTCTCCTTATTATTGTTGGTTTAGTTGTTTTTGCAGAATGTCTAATTCTCCTTTTATAATTTCAAGAGCCTCTCTGATTTTGATATTGACATTCTGATTCAAACATACATTTTATTATGAGAAATTGAATAACATCTCAATTTCAATGTTTTTTAGTCTTTGTGTCTTATATTCCGCATTTTTACTCATAATAACGATTAAAATGTATATAAGAGAATAACAAACATTCAAGAATGTTCAAAGATCAAAGGTCAAGATTTTCATTCTTTATATAATTTTAAATGTTACCTTGATTAAAATTAAAGGCTTACTCAAAAATACTACTAATTATATCAAAACTCAAAAATATTCAACTGATTACTTCTATTAGTAATTTAGATTTATTTCTAGCTCCTAAAAATAATTGTTTAAAGCTTTGTTATATTATCATTTTTACACACTAATTTTAAGTTTTACACACTATTTTTAAGAAAGCGCACCTATAAATTGTTTTTGCAAAAAGTTAGGCGGTGCAATTTTATACATCATAAAGTTGATACAAGTTTAACATTAAAGGTAACTAAAGCTTTATCACTTTTGACAAGTCTCGGAATGACTCAACAACTCTCGGACAAGTCAGTTTGGGCAGATATTACACCATTTTGCCTTAACACACATGGACTATTTTTATAAATGCACCCGCTATGTGGTGTGCGCTGGTTTAGTACAAGAATATAAGAATAAATTTCAATTGGATTCCTTGAAAAAAGTGTCTACAATAAACGTTTATTATACAAACGCAAACAGCAAAATAATTTCAGGATGCTTTACCACAGGTGATTAACTTTGTAAGTTTGTTCTTATACACCTATCAAATAACAAAACGCAACTTTTTCTAGCGTGCAAGGGCTTTTAAGAGGACATTTGATTTACATAAATTGATAAGAGTGCTTTATGAGTCCAAGTGTAAAGCTTTGTCATTTATACATGTAGCCACCATGAATGCATTATGAGAGGGACGAATGGGGGTGGGGTGGTCTATTGATTTCAATTTGTCAACATCCAACAAGAATATTTCACAGTTTTTTTGGCGAAGTAGAGGCTGATTTTGACACAGTAACCTTAAACGATATACATTGTTAGGTATCGTGAAGTATTATGTGACCGTCTGATGCAAAATTTGTTCACCAATTGATTAATTCTATACAGGCACATAATAGTTTCGTTTATTGTACACATTTACACACAAACATAAAACGTTCCTCAGATTAAACGCCTTTATATTCACTGCAGTGAATAAGGAGGCGTTTAATCTCAGAAAATCATTTCATCGCCTTGGTTCTTGTTTCTAAAAAGAACGATACTTGCATATGTAACAATATTGTTCCAAAAGGCACCAAAGTGAGTGTTTTTCGGTGTTTTGTGAAGCAACTTTGTCCTTTTTTATGCATTGTCGAATACGAGGTTTAACGATTTTGAATTAATATCAATTTAGATATAACTTTGCTAGTTGTAATAATTGCCAAAATATCTAGGCAATATATTTTTTAAGTGATGAAGTATTTCATTGAAACTCGTCTCGATGTATATAATTATCTATATTGAAAAGCATCATTAAGTAGATAATGCACGGATACAATGCACTTTATTAATTCTTTTTATTTCACTTTCTCATGCATTTACAAAACAATACATAAGCAACATTATATTTCAATCAATCGATCCAGGAAACAATTAGGCAGGCCCTGATATATCTTGTTTTATTCATTGGGTATCTTTACATCTCCTTTATTTAATGCTTGTCTTTACTTTACGCTTTTATTTTCCAAGCGGAAGAGCTCACTGAAATTCTATGACCAGTTTATGAGCAATGAGGTTTGATTGAAGTATCCACAATACTTTCCACGTTAATAAACCCCGGACAGTTATCAAAGCATTTTAGCTGTGTTACCCTAATACTTCTTTATTTATTTCACGACAAATAGGAAAGACTACTGACCGGTTGCACACCTCCGGATTAATCCCAGATTATAATAATCGGGGTTATGATCCTAGACTACGACCCGGGAATAATTTATTTTGGGTTGCAGTCCCTTGGATTACAAATAATCTTGGGTCGCAAAAATTCATACTAAAATGCTATTAGTATGAATGACATGTTTAGTGGGCAGTAATGTTTGATATTGCCTCCACTGCTGCTCTATCAAACACGATTGTCATTTTGCTGATGTTCTTATCTTATCTGACGCTAATAAGAACATAGATATGGTGAATACTAAATATTTATTGTTACATCGCTATTTTTGTGTCATTTTCGGGTTGCATTTGCAAAGAATATAATTAACACTTGCATTAAAACATGAGTCTTTGGGGGAGCCGAATAGCTCACTAGGTTAAGCGTTGGCCTGTAGTGCAAGGGGTCGATGGTTCGAGTCTCACTAGGGCTCGAATCATTGATCTCTTCACTTTCAACTTTGCTTGACCATAGTCAGGTATTCGTTCCACATGTAAAAATGGGTGTATCACCAAAGTCCCGCTCCTATCCCGAAATTCAAAGTTGGCACCCATTCATAAGCCGTTACCATTGGCGCGCGTTCTGGTCTCCCCTTTAAAAAAAAAAAAAAAAAAAAAACATGAGTCTTAATGTTGTGTTTTTATTATGTTTAACCATATGTTAATATACCTGTCGGAGAAAAGACAAAGCATTCCACATATAGTGTAATACCCAACGTTTATTAATCAAGT
>CAXHUQ010000555.1:102292-124440 GCA_964020085.1 Micromussa lordhowensis | reverse complement strand
TGTTGATTCTATGTACGTTTGCGTCTAGCATGCGTCGAATTCACAGATGAATTTGTTGTTGTTGTTGCAATTCTCGGCCCACCACGTATTCTGACTATAGGTACTAATAAACATGCAGTTCTTAGAGATTCCTCCACTAGGCTCTTTGTTCCCCTGGGCATGAACAGAAATGTACCAGTTGTTGTAGTTCATCTCAATGTGCGAAGGAGCCCAAACCCAGGTTCCTTCTTCTTTGGCATCCGAAGAGCCAGTGAAATAGAATCCCCTGAAACAATGCACGTACCACGTATAGGGAATGAACTTGAATTTGCTCTTTCAATGTACATAAACAAATTAAATATTTTATCCTAACAAATAATTAACATTGTGTTTTGTTATTTTTAATAAATAATACTGATAACATACAAAGTAACTTTATGCGACCCTTTATAACAAAATGAGAATGATATATATATAAATATATATATACATATATACAGTGCTCAACAACAGTTTTGCAACACCTCATATTTGTCAGATTTTTGGTTGTTTATCCTTTGCAAATCATTTTAAATATAGTATAGCTCAAAAGACCAATTATCTAGAAAAACAAAACAACACTTTTAGAAGAATTCTGTTGATTAGTTGTTATTTTATTTGAAAAACAATACACCTGGGGTACATCACAAAAAGTGCCCAAAACTAGCATATACACAAGTACGAATCGAATAATACACCGTATTTATTTGATCACACAGTGGTCTTTTGTCTAAAGATTAAAGCTAGGTAATGCATGCATTCTGGTAGCAGATACAGAGTCATTGACTTTTTGGGCAGATTTTTTCCAGACCCCTCTACACTTTGTGCAGTGATTGCTCATAAATGAAACAACGAAATTCAGATTTTCTTGTTTCTGTAGGTCCCGCTTTGATGGAATTTTCTAGTAACATATCATTCAAAAATGTTACTTTCATAACTTGTGTGAAAAAATGTGCTTTTTCAGGTGTTGCAAAACTTTCGTTGAGTACTGTATATAAGGATGATCATATATATAAAGGTGATCAAATTGTTATCAGTAGTTACAAAACCTTTTTCTTCAGAAACAAAAAAATTGATCAACAAGATTTTTGTAATAGATTTGTGGTGTTTTAACAGAAAAAGTAGTATTACAGGTTTATGCCGAAGTAATTTAACTGCAAAACTATAAATGAATGTAAAATATCAAATATCTTCTATCCTTGAGGTATATTTGGCCATTTTGCAGGGGATAATTTATGTTTTATCTAAATACACGCTTAGGCATCTACAACAAAAATGGAAAAAAGTTCTGTGTCGCAGAGCTGTAAGAATATATATATATATATATATATATGTAATTGCATTTATATATATATATATATATATATATATATATATATATATGCAATTATTTTTTTCTTCTCATAAGGGTTTATGAACTTATTGATTAATAAAATCGTGAACAACTCACAAATGTTTCCTAGCATTACTTGATCATCAATTTTCTGTTGGATATCAGCATTAAAAATCTGAGCCAGCCTGCCTCCTTCCCTGGTACAGGCGTCACTAGCGGCTGCCCAATTCAAATATTCCTGGTTACATTACATTACAGATAAAAACTTATTCAAATATATTATCAAAACTGTATTATTGTAAAATGTAATTATTAATTTTTTTCTTATCCATTAGCTTATTTTATGTATGAAATTGATGGGACATTCATATGAACAAATAAGTGTGTGTATAAGAATAATTAAATAAAAAGAGGCGGTTAGCACATCAGTTTGCTGTTTAGTTCTTCGTCGTCCAAATCTATTTAAAGTCATTATACATAATTCATGTACAGATACTGTTTGCTTCCCATACAATTTACATAACATTCACCATAAGTCTCCTTTTTCTAATAGACATTTAGGAGACGTCACAAGAACTAAACATTACTCTATTATTACTAAATCTGATCGCCTTTAGCATCACTTTAAAATATCACAAAACTTACAAAGCTAAACATACCAACCTATACACACAAAATACGCTTGCCACTTAATGTCATACGACAGACTGTAATTGGTATCTAACAGTAAAGACGTTTATTATTAATTGCCTTACTACAGTTCATGCCGCAATAGCCACTGTCACAGGTGCACTCATAGGAGCCGTCTGTATCTTTGCACTCCCCGTGGACACATGGGCTAGCATCACATTCATTTACATCTGTAAAGGAAAAATATTAGTAAACAAAACATTTTTAATTTTTCCATAATATCTTAATACTTTATATTTGTGTGGCTAATCATTTAGAATATTCTTTATCAATATTAGTAATTTACTTTATATTTTGAAATTATGCTTAAGAGTTTATTGTGACTGATAGGTTTTTTCAAAGAGTGCATCATAACCTTTGACGTTGCTTTATGTTAATTGAATCTAACTGGTATTTTCAAGAGATCGAATTTGTTACATAAACTTAATCGAAGAAGTTAAACTGCAAAAGAAGGCTAGCTGAATTTAAATAAAAGATGCTATTAAATACATCATTGATAGCAAAATGTATCTATTTACCGGCCACCGTGCTTTTTTCACAAAAATATGGAAACGTTTCGTCACATTGCTTGTCATCAAATCTTCCTTTGCGACCCAAGGTAATGATCATGCAATCCTGCCCTCTTCGAGCATTGTTGGGTTGACCGCAAAGCCAGCCGGCGTGAGGGACTGGCTCTCTGGAACCTTCCCATATAAACTTATCCTCGTTTTCAATGTCATTTCCACCAACCCACACACCTTCATCATTGGCTAAAGCTAAAGTATGACATAAATTAGAGATTTAGAGCATATCTGTGATGATAATAACAATTTATTGATGATCAGTACCCACATACATTATTTGTTGTGTTAATTGCAATGGAAAGTTAAATGATACCAAGAACCTGTGTTGTATGACAACAGCAGGTCGAAATGACAAATATCAATGATTTTTCACGTTTTAGAAGACATTTTAGTTGGACATTATGATATTTCAAGTAAAGATTTGGTTTTGCAAATTAACATTAACATCAATCAGCAATTATTTGTGCTTGAATGTTTTATCAGTCTTATAAAAACGTGTAAAATATTAGATTAGGGATTGAATAACATACCTTTCGCAAACCCATGCATATCCTTGCGCAATTTTGTAGTCTTTGCTTCTGCCAGTCGACCACCCTGGTTTGTACAGCTCGCACTCGCATCTCTGAAGGTTTTTGGCTCGTTGACAAACCACAAACAAGAGTCGTCGTGTGATAAATCACATTCTAAAGCTAATATAGGAAAACGGAAAAAAATATTTTAGGGTGATAATGAAAATATAGATTAAATTCTGCAAACTGCCACTAAATGTAAACTCAACGAGTTGTACCATATCAACAACCTTGTTTATTGATTATCCTTCAACAAAAAAGATTGCTAGATTATTACAAACAGTTAAAATATTTCTAGATCATACGAAACGATAAACGAGCATTTTAACACTTTAACCTTTATGAAACGGATCTTAATTAAGTAGTGGAATACATAACTTTATACACTATCAGATATAAAATTATTTTAGATATACGTTAGTCGATTGAACTGTAGTGAGTATATTACGCACCGTCTTTGTTAGAGTCACTTTTTTAACTTTGAAGTATATCTACCTGAAGTAGCAACATGCACGAGTGCTATCAGTCCACAAATACACAACAGTAAGACCTTCATCTTGTTCTAAATGGAAGAATTAAGATAATTAGCGATATAATGATTGAGTTGTATGTTTTTTAAACACCCGGCTTTAAAAAATATATTCGTTTTATTTAATTTGCCATATTTTGCCACCAATTATTTATGATTAAATTGCCATTTTAAGACTAATGAGAGAATTTGCGCTACTGACTCCAAATTTACATTAAATATTCGCATTATAGCGAATACCAAAAACCATAATATCAAGTGTTTTTGATATGATTTTATTATCAGCAAACTGGTAATTCTTGTTTTGTAAGTCATTCCGTTTTGCATATAAACCATGTTTGAAAACTAGATTTTTTATTTGAAAAATATATTTATATATATGAAAATAGACAGAAGTAATAAGGTAGTAGTACAACAAAACTTCATAAAAGTCATACCTCCTATCTTGCTTAGCTGTTATCCAGTTATTTTGTTAAGTAATCTTATGTTTTGCTGTGCAAGCGTCGAACTGCCTGTTTGCTGCTGAATTCATTCAATTATTTGTTAGAATTAGCCAATACTAGTACACTACGGTGTTATTGGTTGCATTACTTAAGTGTAGGAGAGGGGCGGAAGTAAACTTGCTTCTAATTTATTAATAGCCTATCTTAACAGATATGTTTAACATTAGCTTCTATGTAAAATACCATTTGCTATTCAAAAATATCAACTCTATGTAATGCTAAAAAAGGCCCTAAAACTAATTTGGATAAATCAAAATTGCTAGATTCCTTAAAATTAAAAAAAAAAACCGCCGGAATACATTGAATAGTAATAAACATTTGAGGATACTTCACATTTTACATTTTATAAGTGATTTTTACCAAACAGACAGCAATAAAGTAGTTTTACATATTCATTATTTTCATCATGCAAGACATATACATATATATAATAAGAGCTCACTCCGATCTAAATACAGATAAACCATTCAAAATACTGTTGTTTTCGTGCATTGTTGAATTTTACTTCCACATGAAAATATATATTCGGAATGCACACAACATCAATATGGGCTATTCTGTATTACAGTGTTTACGCCAAAGTACTGTATTCTGATATTGCGTTTATCATGGTTAAAGCGCTACTTTGATGAAAAATAAAAATCCAGCAATGTAAAGCTATTGCATTATATAATGTATAATTGTCCATTGATAATTTTTAGGATAAACTACCTTGTTGTGGGATATAGATAGACTCTATCTCATAATACCACCTAGTAAATATATTATTTTCGGGATACCGTGCACCATTCAACTTTTATGACAGGATATGCCGGCAAAAAGGTTTTTTGTGCAGTCATGCACAACACTTTGACATAGAAGTGTCTGTTGAAATCAAAATTAGAAGGGCACCCCATGAGTTCTTCCTCAAAAAGGTGTTCCTCATCAATTTTCATGTAGCAGAGAGTTTTAAAAATCAAACAGCTGGCTGGGAAGATAGGATAAAAAAGCAAAGTATTGGCCATAAAATCTGAAATATTACTGTATTTATGTAGCAAATTATGTTCATGCAACAACCAAAAAATAAGATTTCCCCATAAACTAAGTTTGTGAATGTGGTAGATCCTTTACTTCTTCATGCCGGCTGAGGAATGAGAACAGCTCAGCTGGCTGGTAAATATAACATCTATTTCAAAACATGAGACTTTCCAAAAGGTTCACTTCTTTGAAATATACACCTTATAGTCCTCTTTCAATGGAAATAAGTACTTTTTCAACAATATGTCGTTAGGTGCTCCTCAAAGTTACACTCTATTTATGTAGACGTCTACCTGTATACAGATTCATAAACACTCGAATGATGTCATAAGGGTTCCCTAACAGTGGTTGCCATATGCATTACCGCATTAAAGAAAGATTTGCGTGTAAAAAAATCTTGAATATTTGATTTTTAAATCACATTTTTTGAGGTTTTCAATGTTTTTATTGGAATTAAAATATGATCAATCGATTTATCATACACATATGTACTCATACTGACGTTATTAAAAAAATAATAGTAGCGCTTTAAGACAATCAGTGCACTCATATCGCAGATTAACTCTTTTAGATAGCTGGATCATCGTCCTTGGACGGTATTGTTGTTGAACTATTTAGTTGAATAAAATGAATAATAATATGTAATCTGAATATAAATTCATCAAAAAACATATTCAATAGTTGACAAAGAGCTCACTACGATCCTCACCATTGTTGCCTTTTTCAAAATGTATGTCTTTACAAAATGGATAATGATATAGAGCCTACAATTGTTGAAACAAAAAACTGTTGTAAAGCAAGCAGCTTGAAAGCCGAAATATTTTTGTCGTCGTTTAGATCATGTGCACATTTGTGATAATCCTTCATGGGGAGATTTACTGAATGTGCTTGTTAAAGGATATTTTACATCATTTGCTAAAATGACAATAAACTATTATGTTGTTATTTTCTACGAATTGTCACAATGCAAGTTACGTGATAACTTCATCAGAACTGTTTTGTTATGAACTGAAATCAAAGATAGCTCTCATTTCTTTCGCATTTTATTTTATGTCACACACTAAATATATAAATCATCGCCACCGTTGCTTTTTTCAAAATGTCTATACAAAATGGGTCAATAATTACTTGATATATTAATTGATATGTTTATCGTGTATTTCATCATACATGACCACAATAAACTTTTGTTCACTGCATCTTCTCCCACAATTTAAACTTATTTTTTCTAAAGGAGTTATTTCTGGGAATCCCGCTCTTTGGCCCTTTTATCTATCAAAAAATGTCACTGTGTGTTTTTTTTCAAAATGTATGTCTATTCAAAATAGGAATCTGAAAGGTGGACTCAATTAGGGATACCTTACAGGGTTCATGGGCGGAGCTTCTCATACATCACATGAAAACAATCGTTGTTTTGTTTTTCTGAATAAATTAGACTAATAACTATTTTTACTATATTGTTAAGTATATCATAAGCATGATCACGTATCGCTTAAAATATAATATAATTCATAGTTATAAAGATGTCTATACCTTACATGCTATATAAAGTATTATGTTTAAAGAGTTTATACAATATATAGCGTCATAAATTGCGTCCTTAATGCCGTTCTCAAATGCGTTTTTGGTGGAGTCCTTGATTGCGTCAATTATTACGTCCTAAATTCCTTCCTTGATCGCGTCATTAACTGCATCCCTTATTGAGTCTTTAATTGCTTTCGTAATTGCTAATGTAGTTAATAATTTGGTCCTTAAAGCATACTTTATTGCTTCCTTAATCGCGTCTTTGATTGCGTCCTTAATCGCAATCTTTGTTGTGTCCTAAATTTGAAGCATCCTTAATCGTATATTTTTGTTGTGTCCTTAATTGTGTAATCGCGTCTATAATCTCGTACTTTGCGCGGCCTTAAATACTTTTTATTGCATCCCTGATTGCGTCCGCGATTGTGTAAATCCTTATCGCGTGTTTAAATGTGTTTTGATTGTATTTGTAATTGTGTTGTCTTACGTTTTCGATTGCGTTCTCATTGAAAACAATCGCATTACAATCCATCTAACTAACATAAACCTTGAAAGTAATTGCTATCTTTTACCCCGTGTGGTGCACACGATGTCAAACTGTTTTAATTATATTATAATAATTTATATAAACGGTGTACACGTAACTTAACCTATCCCTGTGCTTTAAAATGCGCACGCGTAGAAAGTTCTTGCATGCCTCGTTGCCTTTTCAATGGAACGAATGTGACGTCACAACTTCACATGATAGAAAAATGAAAACAATGCCAAATCGCCAAGCAAAAGTTGGAACCCTGTTATTCTGCATTGTACACATCCCCCACGACGTTATATAGTGTCTCTCCTCTGATGACGTTGCTTGATGTTGACTATAGCATAAGTCACCTTTTGACCCATTCTAAAGGTACCGTACATGCAGTGTACATGTAACTTAACCTATCCCTGTGTTTTAAAATGCGCACGCAACCTTGCTGCATTTTCAATGGAACGATTGTGACGTCAAAACTTCACAAACTCATTTTTATTCTAGAAAATTGAAAACAGTCGCCAAGTCACCAAAGATCGCCAAATCGCCAAGCAAAGCAACTTTCACAAGCACGCGTAGAAAGTGCTTGCATGCCTCGTTGCCTTTTCAATAGAACAAATGTGACGTCACCACTTCACAAGATAGAAAATTGCAAAAAATGCCAAATCGCCAAGCAATGCACAAGCAAAATTCGGATCCCTGTTATTCTGCATTGTACACGCCTTCCACGACGTCATATGAACCGCTCCGTTAAGGGTGTGGCTTGCTGTTGTTTGTAGTAGAACTTACCTTCTGACACACTCCAAAGGCACGGTCCTTTGTTGTCATGTCATAGCGGTAACTAACATTGGTACAGGGACTGTTTTACCATGCTTTAATCGAATGTTCAAATGATGAGTACTCGGTCCTGGATTGTCATGTTGAACTTCCCTTCCCTGTAGGCAAAAAGCAATTGGAAAGCGGGCTTTATTATTATTATTTTTTTTACAACATATTCCTCAGAACACTTTTCTCTATCTCACTAAATACATTGCATCCTGTCTTGTACAACGTTGTAAATGATTGATATAAATCTACAGACCTCTTTAATCATGTTTATTTTAAATAATTGCCTTTTATTCGTTTTAGTAAAAAATACGCTTCTTTGAATGCAAAAACCATTGTTTGTCTGTGGTTTATCTTATTTGCATCATAAATGAATTATTTGTTAACAGGAAAAGATGGGAGTTAAGACCGAAACACTTGTCAAATGAACAAAACTTGGATATTAATTAATTCAAACATTAAGCCTTTGCAAGTTCATTCTTAGCATAGTGTTCATTAAAATAATACATAAATAAGCGCAATTTGCTATAAATTCTGTCGCAAACGTTCTAATTATAAATACAAATTGCACAAATCGATGTTGTAACAAGATATCGGAAATTAATATTTGATTACTTCACATGAAAAGTTATATGAACGCCGTAATTGTATTATATTGTTAGATGTGAGCAATTCAAACACACCTAATATCCTGCCAATTTAATTTTCGCGCAAATAAACAAGATGTTACGCTATTAAGCTTTCAAAACAATTCTACATCCTGCTAAAATTGAAATTAAATCTTTGAACGCAAAGCAATTAAATTCTAGAGCAACGTGACATTTAGAATTGTTGTGTTTTTACGTTCATTTTGACCGCTATTCTGTGTCCCGCAACACCCACTCAAGGTGAGACTTTGTTGCTTGGAAACTTGGTTCGTCGTCGTCAGGTTCCGTCCCCATTCCGGGGGTTGTGGGCTATGCAACGCCATCTCTGTCGGTTATGGGCTGCCCGTTTACACGCTGCAAGGCTCATTCCTGTCCAGTCCATCACGTTGTGACACCACTGATTTCTTGGTCTTCCTCGTCCTCTCTTCCCTGGTACCATGCCTTCGATCAGGTTTCTTTGGATGCTTTCGTGCCGCATCATATGACCGAAATAGCACAGTTTTCTGTTTTGCACTACCCGGAATAGTTTACGTTTCACCCCTGTTAGCTTAAGGATGTTTTCATTCGACAAACGTCTCGTCCAGCCTACACGCATTATACGTCTGAGCGACCACATTTCAAATGCGTTCAGTAGTTTTTCGCTCGTATTCGATCCTGTCCATGTTTCAACTCTGTACAGCTGGGTGGACCTCACATACCGCTTTAACAGTCTTAACATGGTTGCAAGGCTCTAAATGTGAGTGTTGATGAATAAGATAAGATATTAAAACATTAAGAGCACTCACCATTTTGACTCAAGTAACTCTTGATTTTGGTCAACGACATCTTTTTCAGCGACACATAAACGTCTGGCCATGCGATCAGCTTTCGTTGAATAGTTCATGCGCAATTAAGGAAACATTGACTTTAAACAGTCGTCAACACAAAGTCGAAAAATAACGTTGATTGGCCGTTGTCCGAACGACACTAACTCACATGGAAACTTTTGAGCTCGTTGCATGACTTTACAATCACCCGCGCACAAAAGGAAGGGGTTGTTTGAACTGAACGCATCCATTATCTGGAGTGGTAAAAGCTCGCACCTGCGCACAGAATTAAGGGGTTGTTGGAACTGAACATATCCATTATCTGGAGTGGTAACAGCTCGCTCCTGCGCACAGAAGGAAGGGTTGTTGGAACTGAACTCATCCATTATCTGGAGTGGTAAAAGCTCGCACCTGTGCATAAAATTAAGGGGTTGTTGGAACTGAACTCATTCATTATCTGGAGTTCTAAAAGCTCGCACCTTCGCGCAGAAGGAAAGGGGGCTTTTGGAACTAATCTCATCCATTATCTGGAGTGGTAAAAGCTCGCAACAGTCTCGAAAAGTTTTCAACAGATCCCTTATTAATTTTAATAAGGGGGCTGAAAATAATAACGCACGTACCTTACAACTGACAGTTAATGTATTTATGAATTAAATCGATGCTGTTTAATGAACGTTGATTTTCGCACATTCATTTCTTTTTGCGGTCAAAAACCGGCTATGGCGAGTGCAAAACCTAAGGCTGATATCACGTAGTAAATATATAACTGAGATATTTATTAACTCATTTTTTATACGTTTAAAATCGGTCATGACATATATAGATATATATTTGATTATAAAGTGGATAGAATCAAAGCGTTTATTCCGGTTCTTGCGACTGAAATTTATTGGCAAACCAATATACATATATTTAGGAAATATATGACGTCAGAACTAACTGCGAACAGGAGAGAGGGGGTAAAACATCTTGAGAAACTACAAACGTACTTTATGAATAGCCCTTAACGTACTTATCATCAGATAACTTGAGCGATAACATGAACAAAATAAACAGGGCATTGTCCATGGCTGGTCTCTTACTAAATACCGTAAGCTGGACTAGCAATGCGACCGAATGCATGACCAATTTAAGGTTTATTTTAATGTATGTTTTATACATTAACTGAATTAAACTAACGAAAAACAACCATTAAATAAAAGACGATTAAAGGTGATTAAACATTTAGAATAGATTGTCTGCTTAAACATTTCCTTGTGGTAATAAAGGTGCACAATACAGGTTTTTAAATCAATTTATGCTAGCTAGTGCATTTCAAAATATGGTACACACTCTAGCGTGAATTATTTTACTCTAATAGGGTGCTTGCCAGAGTTCAATCCCTAACAAGAGGACCGCATGACTCCATTTGTTTACCACTTGCCCTTTGACAAGTCCAGCTTGGTTGAACCTACCTAGTAATCTGCCGGCATAGTTCTCGGGGTCGTGGGTGGGCAGAGGCCCATCTGTCACGGAAAGACAACAGTCAAATTAGAGCAGGATGCTACTTACAACCTTCATCAAACAACCAAGACTGTGATGGCTAAGGCACATTTTTTGTATAGTTGCTACTCAATAACCGAGAAAAATCCTGACATGGACACCAAGCGAAGGCAAGAAAAGGAGAGACAAGATTGTTAGCATTGTTGTAGATTCACTCGCCATAAATATGCGGATGGCGCTAGACAGATCCCAGAACCTGGCGTAGATGATGCTCAACTATGGCTTGATGTCCCTTCGGGAAACATTCGAAAATCTGTAGCTTCATACAGTATTTAACACAACCTATTTCAAGTTATCATATAAAACTACCCAGCAGTGCGTTTTATTTATTATAACTAAATTTAGGTTTTAGAAGTATTACTTTTGAGGAATAAGGGATGTTAGAGTACCAATTACAAAAACAATACACCATACAGCTTAACTATTTCATATCTTAGAATTTTTTACTTTATAAAGTAGATTAACCTTTAAACTCAATCTTAATTAAATATTTGTTTTAAAGGAGGGGAGGGATTGAGCTTTGCTTAGAATCTTTATGCTAGCAGTTGGCAGTCAAGATTGATCTTTTTGGAAGCAAATTATCATTCTGTAGTACGAATCAAAATGGACGTACACAAGGTAATTTGTTAAGAACAAGCATTCGTCGGAACGCGAGTTAGAAAACGTAATTAATGATTGACTTTACTATTAATGCATCTAAAAAGTTATAAGCTATCAATTTAAGAATGAATTGTGCCTTTCAGATGATAGACTTCTAAACCAACTTAATTTCCTGTCAATATAGATTAACATGCAAATTAAGCGGATATTATAAATTATTTCTTTAGCTTTTTAATCAATGGTGCATTCTGTCATCTATGACATCAAACCTTTGAGCGCAAAGCAATTAAACCTACGCACGAATTAATCAACAGTGAATCATGTAAAATACGTACTAATATGTATTTCTAAACTGTGTTCTGCATTACAATGCCATTTTACTGTCTTGTCGATAAAAAATATCAAAATTCAACAAAAAGTAAAATCAACGTTTAACAAAGAATAATTTTTATTTTACAGTTCTTCCAAATAAAGTGACATAGTTAGATACATATTTTAGTAAATATAATAGAAATGAGCAGTCCAAAAGAATCAGGGCTTCAAAACAAATTACGTACTGGCATGATCTTTTATTGGAAACATCTATTCCTCTAGACTATGTATAGAATCCACATGAATAGTTTAATTCCTTGCGCCTATTATATTTGTATTTGCGTGAGTTTTTACATAACGGACCCAGAGCGATATAAAGCCTATAGTACATTATAATAATTTTACTTTCATAAATAGAGAATATGGTGCAAAGCTCAATGCCTTTTTGTATTAGATGGTATGCATTAGATAAAATCTAGGTGAATATCAGTACTGTCACTTGTTTTGTTTTGTTTCCGCCATGGGTGAAAATTTCATAGCGCATTCTTGAAAAACAATAAAAGGGACGCGCTTCAAAGGTTTGACCAAAGTACGAGAGCGTTCAGAAAAACATCATTTTAAACACGACTCTATAATTCTATCCGAGATTTTCAAACCGAGTTTGACGTTTTTTTTAAAAACCTTACGCTTGATATAAATCCTCATGGATCTAAGTTTACGGTATCTGAATTCAGGCAAAACAAAGCGGTTAGCGGTCTAGTAGTGTCCCTTACAAAACACATAGCTATATATATATATATATATATATATCAGTGCAAGTGATAAAAAAAAGAATAGTCCTGAGAAAAATCAGGGTTCAAAAACAAATTTATTAACCACATGATCTATTCTTAGTCTACAATTGACTTGACTTGTTGTGTCTATAATATGGACTATCATCAGTATGTACTTATCTAATCTCTTAATTATGCTGTTTATGCGGAACACTGTTATGTATAGAACATGGTATCGAAAACCTGCGAATGACTACCCTATATCCGCAACTTAATCGCGTTTTCATAAAAACTATTAAAGGCTAAGTGTTGTAAAGCAAACTCATATTCTATACACACCATTACTCTACCAACAGCAAAAATTTGGTAAAGTTCGGAGAAAAATTAGTATGGAAAAATTGAATCTTTTTAAAGTGAGTCGAGCTAAAAAGGGGTATCGAAAAGTTGCGAATTGGTTGTTTAGGGGAAAAGGTCTATCTAAATATTCACCCAAAAAAGTCATATAAGTTCCTTTCATCATCCACACAACTTATATAGTCAAGATTCAGTTAAAAATGTTTTAAGGGTGAGTTAAGCATAGATTAATGTCTTTTTTATAGCCTAAACTATGAAACAAGTACAGTTTTGATAGAATCTTTATATAACTTAAGTAATATTGTTTTGTTTCACTTTTACATAGAATTCTGATGGATGTAAAACGAATTAAACATATATTTAAAACATTTGCTACCTTTTTTGCACTTTATATGTTTTAGTTTTATGTTGATATAGACTTCGTTTATGAAGTACCTGTATTTCTATAATAAGGCATACAAAGCATTCGGGTGTACCTTTAACACATAAAAGTCTATACTTGTTCACCCAACTATCTATAAACAAATACTGGTACCTGTATAGGTTAAACCAGTAGAAGTCTATATGTATAACGCCTTTACAAAGATTTATGAAAACTTTAATCATTCAATCTTACAAAAGCAGTGTTTCTTATATTTACATTCCATTCGTCTTTTGGTATACATAGTGTTTCATTTATGAATATTCGACACATCAACATAACCATGATTAACGTTACTTTTGATTATAAGAGATAAACTGTAAAATTCGCAACTTTTCGATACCCTGAAAATAGTCAGTACCCTTTTCGTTTTCAGGAATTACTCAGTAAGTAGATCAATTCTTCAAAAACAGGAAATATTATTGAAAAGCTAAATAATTTGCCTCAAAGATGATACCTGAAAGTGAATGGAAAAAGATTGTACTTCTATGATAATTACAGTTTTCCTCGTATATCATGAATATGATTCGCAGCTTTTCGAAACCCTGTTCTAGATATGTAAGTAAATAGTAAGGAATATGTACATTACAGTAACGGAGTTACACATGATTTTTTAATTATTGGAAGGACCTGTACGATTTTCTCGAGAAGAAGAGCACCCCACGAGCTGTTCCTCAAAAAAGGTGTTCCTCATCAATTTTCATCTAGCTGGGAAAATTTGAGAAACACCTCAATTCAAAAATTCAAATATAACCCACAAACTCTGAAAGACTATTTTATTCATTATAGGAAATCATGTTCATAAATCAACTAAATGATATAATTTCCTCATACATCAGGTTATATGTATAGTGTGCAGTTTTGATTGCTAGAAAAAGTGTTCCTTTTCTTCTCCAAGCTGGTTAGAGGGGGGAACAGCTCAACTGGCTAGTGAAAAAAGAACACCTTTTCAAAAATCGTTTTTTTAAATTGTCATTTTTTTTAATTATACACTATATAGGTATCTTGAAAAATATTTCGTGAGGTGCTCTTCTGTCAAGTATCCCCTTCCGCATTCATCAATCGAATCCCTTTGCCGGATCAAGAATCATCCATCGTCGGCTGTGATAAATGCTTTCATGTATCTCAAAGATTTCTCCAACGGTATCTACCACTGGTCTTTACTTGGATTCAGCTCGGGGAAGATCTTATCACCTCGTTATTTGAAGATCAGAGGATCTCTTTGATTTCTCATTGATACTGTGTCAACATTTGTTATGGAATTGAGTTTGCGGAGGTCAAAGCAAAGTATGTGTAGCCATTGTCTTTTTTCTCTCACTAACAATTACGTTTTTCACAGAAATCTACTAAGAAGAACACTCAATATAAAATGGTCAGACAAAGTCTCAAATAAAGAACTATACAAAAGAAGTCAAGCCGAAAAATGGTCTGAAAATGTAAAAAAAAAAGAAGAATAAGCTGGCCTAAACATTTAAGTAGATTAACAGAAAATTATCCAGCAAAACAAGCCGAAAAAACGAAGCACTTAGAGCAGCAAAAAGACCAAAAGGAAGACCGCAAACAACCTGGCTAGAAATTCTCATAAAAACAGCTCAAAGAAATAGGCTTCGATACTATATATGAAGCAATAGAAGTTGTAACAAATAACAGAAAGTATGTATTTATATCTCTGGTAAATATAATACATTAATGCAATAAAATGGTGTGTAAAATAATATAAAATATGGCAGTTGATATGGCTTTTTTACTAACAACAAGGAGATAGTATGGGTTGTTGAGGGTTCAATTACCCCATACATCAACATTGTTTTGTAATTTATCTTTGGTAGCCTATGTTGTTGAATATGGCAGTGGATGTGGCTTTATATCTCTGGTAATTATAATACATTAATGCGATAAAATGGTGTGTAAAATAATAATTACGTCTATGACTACAGCTTCGAAATATACATACTGGCATTTGACGCTAGCTTTTGTCTTAATGGTGCGTGACTGTCCAATACGGTGCGTAACGTTTTGTTGAGGAGATCTGTAAAATTGATAAACTCGATCGCTTCTTTGACGTCTGATTTAAAATTAGCAATGTCAATACGTTTCACTTTCCGAAACGAATTCAACTTTTTGGTGTTGTTTTGGCTTTGATAATTTGATGGACGATGATCCAGCCATCTAAAAGAAAATAGTTGCCACTCAAATATCTGATTCGTAGTTATTAAGAAGCCATATAGTTTTACAATGACAGAATGTACAAAGTCCATATAGCAATTCATATGTGAAAAATCTGCATTTTAGTTGTTCCTATAAATGTATGTAAAATAAACGTTGTATTTCGAGATACCCACTTTCAGGCCACATGGATAAACCTTGGCAATCAATGTGACGTAACATGTTATTACTAAATAGGTCGCAAAATGGTAAGCGGAAAAATCCATTGAGCACCGAATGGCCAAGCCGAGCACAAGCCAAATGTAAAACCCCCTAGGGATGCTTCATGTGTAATGTTAAACGGATCGGTTTATATCTGTACGATGAGATGCATTTCAAAGAGAAGTTTACTGTATACGTTCATAAACAAATAACCAACGGACACGGGATGCATAATGATAGAAATTTATCGCTAAATCTAAAAAAAAAAACAACTGGAAAGCTGGCTTACTTATTCAGGAAATCGGAAATTAATATTCGATTACTTCACATGTTAAGCATCATGAAAGCCGTCATTAAATTACATTGTTTGGATGATAGCAGTCTGAACACATTTAAAATCCTGTCAATTTTCATTTCCGCACAAATAAATAAGATGTTACGCTTTTTAGCTCACACATCAATTCTTCATTCTGCTAGGTTTGAAATTAGATCTTTGAACACAAAGCAGTTAAACTCTGCAACAACGTGACATATGAAATTGTTGTGTTTTTACGTTCATTTTAATCGCTATTCTACGTCCAGCAACACCCAGTCAAGATGAGGCTTTATTGGATGGGAACGTGGTTGCAAGGCTCTAAGTGTGAGAGTTAATGAATAAGATTAGATATTGAAACATAATGAGCACTCAGCTTTTTGGCTCAAGTTTCTCTTTATTCTGGTCGCCTATAATTTTTATCAGCGACATGTAAACGTCTAGCATAACAATCAGCTTTGGTTGAATAGTCAATGCTTCTTTAGGGAACATTGTCTTTAAACAGACGTCAATTTGAAGTCTGAAAATAACATTTGTTGGCTGTTGTCCGGACGTCACTCACTGACATTGAAATTTCTGAGAAGGATATGTCAATGTCTACTTTTCATAGCTTCCCCTTATACAGTAAACAAGGGGTAAACATTCATGAAAAAAACCATATACATTCTTTATGAATGACCCATAATGTATTTATGCATTTAATCGATGCTATTCAATGAGTGTTGATTTTCGCACATTTATTTCTTTAAGTTCAAAAACGACTATGACAAATGCAAAACCTAAGGCTGAAGTCGCATGGTAAATATATAATTGAAATTATTTCTTAACTCATTTTTAGACATTTCAAATCGGTTATGATGTATATATTTATATATTCAATTATATAGTGGATAGAAGCAAAGTGTTAATCTCGGTTCTTGCGATTGAAATTCATTGACAAACATCTAAACATATATTTAGGAAATGAATGACGTCAGAGCAAACTGCGAAAAGGTGACATCTAGAGTAAATACGTGCACTATTTATAAATGGCCTATAACGCCTTTTCGTCAGATAACTTGAGCAATAACGTAAACAGGGCACCGTCAGGGGTTGGTCTCATACTAAACGCCGTAAGCTAGACTAGCAATAAGACCGAATAAATGACCAATTTAAGGTTAATTTTAATGCATGTTTTTACAGTAACTGAATTAAACTAACGAAAAAAAAACACCATTAAATGAAAGACGATTAAAGGTGATTAAACATTTAGAATAGATTTTCTGCTTAATCATTTCCTTGTGGTAACAAAAGTGCACAATACAAGTTTTTAAATAAATTTATGCTAGCTAGTGCATTTCAAAATAAATGACCAATTTAAGGTTTATTTAAATGTATGCTTTACCATAACTTAATTAAACTAACGAAACCGACCATGAAATGATAGACGTTTAAAACTGTTTAAACAGTTAGAATAGGCTGTAGGCTCAAATATTTCAATTAAGCAGCCATAGACGTGGCGCAAGATCATTAGCATCGTTATAGACGCACTTGCCATGAATATGTACATGGCGCCAGATCCTAGAACCGGCAAAGATGGATATCAACTGTGGCTTGATAAAACTAGAAAAAAAACTAAAGCATACACGCACAAACTAGAAAAAAAAATAAAGCATACACGCACATACAAATCTATCACTCACTGATTCCAATACCTTTTTAATGTTTGAGGTAATCTCTAGATTCAAGCAACATTTAACAAAACCATTCTCAAATTGTCATTTAAGTTAGCAAGCAGCATGTATCTTCTATGAAAAATACAAGTTTTAGCAGAAACAAGAAAAAGTACAAATTGCACAGAACACATCATAAAGTTAGACAGTACATGTTTCAGCTTTTTTTTTATCACGGATTCACTTTTTGCTGCAGACCAACCTTGTAACTTTCACTTTTATCCAATATCTGTTTTAAGGGAGGGGAAGGATTAAGATCTATTAACACACGTGGTGTCGGCAGTCAGCAGCCATAACTGAGGCAGTAACTGCGCAATTAGAAATTAGTGAAGAACAAAAAACTGTTCGAAAGCAATTTCTGAAACGTAGTTAATAATTGACTTTATTATCAATGCATCTAAAGATTTATATGCTATCGATTAATGAGTTGTGGTTTTCAGATACTAAATTGCAAAACCAATTTAATTTCCTGTCAATTTAGATTACCATTCGTATAAAACGGATGTTATAAAGCGTTTCTTCAGCTTTTTAATTAATGGTACATCCTGCCATCTAAAGCATTAAAGCCTTTGAGCGCAAAGCAATTAAGCCTCCGCAATTAATTGTGAATCATTTGACATACGTATTAACATGCAGTTTCTAGATAATATTCTGTATCACGTTACAAATTTAACAGTCAACGACGGTTTCCATTAAAGAATTTCTCAAGATATAATGATATAGCTAGATACAAATATTTGTAAATGTGATAAAGATGAGCAATCCTAAAACACGCCACGTAAGGCTCCGTCCCCGGTCCAGGGCTTGGAGGCTAGTTAACGTCATCTCAGTCGGTTCTGGGCTGCCCGTTTACACGCTGCAAACCACTTTCCCATCCAATCAATCGCGTTTTGACACCATTGAATTCTTGATCTTCCTCGTCCTCTCTTCCCTTGTACCATTTTTTGTATTAGGATGTTTTTGTGTCGCATCATGTGACCAAAAGAGCTAAATTTTTTACTTAGCTTGACCCGTTTTACCACAGCTAGATAAGGACATTTTCATCCCACAAGCGCCTTGTCCAACTTACACGCATCATTCGCTTAAGCAACCACATTGCAAATTCGTTCAGTCATTTTTCGCTCGTCTGAGAAACTGTCCATGTCTCAACTCATTACAAGAGAATCAAACATAGAGGACTACAAGAGGACCACACATAGCTCTTTAACAGTCTTAGGCGGGATGAAAGCGACAACATTTGGCAACACAAAACAGCTCGCATGCTATTTAAAGCGGATCTTGCTTGCCTAATCCTTCGCTTCGTCGCACTTGCCATTTTCCGTTATTGGCTTGCCGAGGTATGTAAATCATGACACTTGCTCTACAACTTGTCTATTTGATTCGATGTTCACTCTAGGCACAATTGCTTTCTTGCTTATAGCCTCAGGTTTTGTTTTCATCACCCGTCTTTCCCAGCTTCGTTCACGCAATTTATAAGAGTTCGGGTCCTGAATCCGCTGTCAACGCAGTGTCGTTTGCATACCTTGGGTAATTGATCTTTCTGCTACTTACGGAGACTCCCAGCTCAGGATTAAGAGCCCTAAATATAATCTCGGTGAACAGATTAAAGAAATACGGCGACAGTACACTGTCACAGTACACATATCTTTCTTAGTACTATTCAGATATGCATTTTGTTTCAAAGTAATTCTGCAATATGGGTGAAAGTTACAAAGCGCATTTTCAAAAAACTTATTTTTGGCGGAAACCTTAAGCACCACGCAATTAACCGTTTAAGGAACGTGCTTCAAACATTTAGCTAAAGTACGTGAGCGTTCAGAAAAACGTTGTTTTAAATAAAAATCTATCATTTTTTTCTGAGGTTATCAAAACGTTTTACAAGAACGTTTTTAAAACCTCATGTTTAAATAAACACCTCAGAATAAAGTTGACGGTATCTTAATTCAAGCAAAACGAAACTTAACAGTAAACTACAAAGTAGACTTCCTCCTTACAGCTTACAGACACATGGTTGGCATCTGCATACATCTGCAGATTTCATTTCATGACTTTTTTTTTGCGTTTTCAAGCTTCTTCTTTAGGTGGATTTTGCGTAAAAAACTCAGCCATTTTTTGCCAGCCATTTCTATCCCGCCTTAAGGATGAATCTCCATGTCACTTGCTCTTCCATGAGTTGACGGGAATGCTGAATGCTTTCATGTCGCTTCAAGTCACACTTCTTTACAACAACCATTTCGTCTACTGACTGCTCTATTTGCCTCTACTATTTCCCCGTAAAGGAGGTCTATGGAAATGTTTCCGTCTTCTATTCGATGGATGTGACTTCCGCAGGCGCTTTTGTTTAAGCAGTGCTGTGGCACTTGGTAAGCCGGACTTTTTCATTTGTAATTTTTGTCCTGCCAGGTGATTCCGAGAAGATGTCTAAGAATTCTCATCTGAAAGTTGTTTAATTTTCTTTCCCGTAACCAATCAAAATCCAGCATTGCCGTTGCTATCGTTACCATGGTAACCATAATGATTTAGATATGCTACGGTTTCCAACGCTTCAAACTCGAAGTCTCTAGGTTGAATATGAATGAAGATATGTCCTTTTTTTTCTTATATACAAGATCATTGAATCCAGTAGCCTCGTCGGTTTTTTTTCTTATACATTTTATACCAATGAATCCAGTAGCCTCGTTGGGTTTTTAGTTATACTTTATCAAGACGGTTTTGGCTATAACTGAAAAAATAAATAACCGTAGAGACTTATAGTTTGAAGCGTTGGAAACCGTAGCATGTCTGATTGCCATAGTTACCAATGTTTACCATGGTACCTATGGCAAGGGAAATGCTGGATTTTGGTTGGTTGAGACGGTTTTGGTTATAACTTTGTGAAAAATAATTGTAGAGACTTCTAGTTTAAAGCATATGAAAGCCTTCCAAGTCTTGTATGTCGGTAAAGAAAAATATCAGTTTAAGGGAAACCATGGAAACCGAAATCAACAAAAAGCTGAATGTTGATTGGTTTAGACGGTGTTTGCTATGACTTCATGAGAAATAACCGTAGAAACTTCTAATTTGAAGCGTACCAAAGCTAATGAAGTTTTTTTAGGTTCAATACCATACAAGCTTAAGAATAACCATAGAAACCGATATAAACAAAAAGCTTGATTTTGATTGGTTTAGACGGTTTTGACTATAACTTTGTTAATATTAATCATAGAGACACGCAGTTTAAAGCGTTGAAAAGCATGTTAAAAACTTCATGACATGACGTTAGTGACGTTAGTGACGTCATCAAGCAATATTCACTACAAAGCTTTTGGTGTACGGGTGTATGGGTGTACGGATGTTTGAAAGCTCGAACGAGTTTTTTTTATATATAAGTAGCCAAAAAATTGACATTTTTAGCTTTTTACTATATAAATATAGGTTGGTGTATGGACCTTTGAAACCTCGAAAATGGCTTGGTGTATGGACCTTGGCGTATGGGCGTGTATGGACCTCTGAAAGCTCGAAAGTGATTTTTCTTATATAAGTAACCAAAAAATGGACAATTTTTATATTTTTTACCATATAAATATAGCTTGGTGTATGGACCTCTAAAACCTTAAAAGTATCTTGGTTTACGGATGTCTGAATGCTCGATAGCACGTGACGTCACACTTTTGTGACGTCACAAACTAGAGCGATGGGCCTCGACATGTAGAGGTTTGGCAGAGTAAGGATCCATGTGTCAGTGTAAGTCCATTTTCATTGCTGTATACACGCTAATTATTTGGAATATGATCGTGATCAATTAAGGACTATTTGGCAACCAGTTTAACATGTTCAACCTGTTCAACCAGTGATTTAGCTATTTTTGGCTATTCAGAATAAGTCAATATAAGTGATGTGGTTACTTTTGGTTATTTCGAATAAGTCAAAATAACTGATTTGGTTGCTTTTAATTATTGGAATGTCACAATAACTAATTTGGTTGCTTTTGGTAATCTGGAAAAAGTCTAAATAACTGATTAGGTTGCTTTTGGTTATTTGGAATAAGTCAAAATATCTGATTTGGTTGCTTTTGGTTATTTGGAATAAATCAAAATAAGTGATTTGGTTACTTTTGGTTATTTTGGAATAGTCAAAATAAGTGATTTGGTTGCTTTTGGAGATTTCGAATAAGTAAAAATAAGTGATTTGGTTACTTTTGGTTATTTCGAATAAGTGTTTGGGTTAGGTT
>CAXHUQ010000555.1:74508-102092 GCA_964020085.1 Micromussa lordhowensis | reverse complement strand
TGCATGATCAGCGTTATTGCAGTTAATATGCGTTAATACGGTAATGCATATGTCATATAATTTTCTATTTACATATATTCAAGATTTTTTAGAATTTACGAGTACAACATACATAAATACATAGATAGACTTTTTGATCGGAGTCACAACTTCCATATAAGAAGTCAAAATGTCGGTATGGTTGATTTTATATGATGTTGTTTTATATTCTATCTACATTTATTTTTATTGGTTAAATCATAGTCCATTTTACTTTATACTTAAACCCTACATAAACAAATATTACACTCATAATATGAAGAAAAAAAAACATTCAGAAGAATTTAATCATCTTATTCTAAAATTTATTGTTTTCCCGTTTAAACTCTAGAATTCGTGAAGAGTCTATTGTGTTCTGTCTTCGAAAGAATTAGAAGCCTATAAGCCATCGTTAAAATATTACTTCAAAAAGACTCACTACATTCCATTACACACATTATTAAGCCTGGAGGTTTATTTGTGTATCGAGATACATGTATGGTTAAATAAAAAGTCTATAATATGTGCATGTGTTGAATTGTTCATTAGAGTTATAATCTGTTTATTGAATGGACTCGAGCGTAGACTTCTATTACGCTTAACACACAATAAAACATAACGTTCTCATGTATTCATTAGAGATAGACACGAGGTGTATAATGTGGCCGAAAATTAGAGACAGCTTCATACGCCAACGGACTTAATACAAACTTTCATATCTTTAAAACCAATCAAAATTAGAGGCTTATATTTATATATATAAAGAAGACTGTCCAAGGACAGTGCAACAGCTTGCAAGTTCTCATTAAAGGATCTCTACAGAGAATAATAGGCCAACATATCAAACATTTATTGTGATTTGTGAACGGCTTTTAGCTTTTTAGCAAATATCTCTGAACATCCTCTTAATATTTCTTAAATACCCTTAGAACATCCTCCAACCTTCCTCTGAAGGAAAGACCATGACAATTCACAAGGAGCGATGAATACGTAGTTTAACCAAGCACTCGCAAACCTTGTCGCGTTTTCAATCGAATGACTCAGACGTTAAAATGTCATTAGATGCACGAACTAGGATTTGTTTGTGAATTCGAGCCCTCAACGCTGATTGGCTGACGGTGGCCTTAGTTTCTTACATTTCACTCATATATCCACGACACCGTATTCAAAGCAAAAACATTGTGACGTCACATTTTTGTCACATTTTTGTCAAAAATGTTGATGATCGCCACATCGCCAAAAATTGTCATATCGCCAAGCCAAGCACAAGGCCAAATGTAAAACTCCCAAGTGATGATTCCTACTAAAAATCTAAAAGATAATTGTAGGAGTAGTAGCGTTTAAAAAAAGCTTGCGAATAAAACAACCAAATAAATGAATAAACAAGATCGTCCAAGGACGATGATTCAGATATCTCAAAGAAAAAGGTTTGCAATTCTAAGATAGTAAAAGTGTTCATTTATCGCGTAAAATATATCATAACATATACTTATGAAGATGTCTATATCTTGTATGCTGCATAAACTGTTTTGTTACCATAAAGAATATTTGACCACCAGATTTTAAGACGGACGAACGGAAACAAAGTTGTCCTTAACCGCGTCTCAAATCGCGTCCCAAATCATGTCTTTCAGTGCATCCACCGTTGCGTCCTAAATCGCGTCCTTAATCGCATCCTAAATTGCTTCCTTAGTCGCGTCAATTACCACATCCTTGATTGCGTACTTAAGCGTGTCCTTAATCATATCATCAATTGCGTCCTTAGCCACACCTTTAATCGCGTCCTTAATTGCAACTTTTATCGCATCCTTAACAGCTCTTAAATGGCGTCTCGAATGGTTCCCGAATGACGTCTCGAATGGCGTTCCGAATGGTGTGTCGAATGGCATCCCGAATGGCATCTCGAATGGCGTCCCAATGGCATCAAATATGGCGTTCCGAAATAGCGTCTCAAAAATTGTCTCAAATGGCGTCCCGAATGGCGTCCTGGTTGGTGTACCGAAAGGCGTCCTGAACGGCGTCCCGAATAGCGTCTCGAATGGCGTTCCAAATGGCGCCTCGAATGGCGCCGCAACTGGCATCCTAAATGACGTCCTGAGTGACGTCGAAGAGCATCCTGAATGACGTTCCCAATAGCGAAACGGATGGCGTCCCAAATGACAACCCGAATGACGCCTCCTTAATTGAGTCTTAAGGTGCGTTCTCATTTGTGCTCTTAATTGCTTGTTTATTCGATTAATTGCCAAGGCATTGTCAATTATATTTCTATCAATGAGATGTTACTTTACACATTGCTTAATGGATTTTGTAAATCAAACTTATATTAAAGTCATTGGCAAGGGACGAGCCTTAAATTTTAAATAAATTACCTAAGATATGTTTGTGAATTCGAACCCTAAACGCTGATTGACTGACTGTGATCTCAGTTTCTTGCATCTCACATACCTACTCCCAACACCGTATTCATAACAAAACCATTGTGACGTCATAATTGATTTGTTGCTTCACTATATACAAGACAATTTTTATCAAAAATGTTAATTGTCGCCAAATCGCCAAAAATCGCTATATCGCCACACCGAGCACAAGCCTAAAGTATTGACATCTATAGATAATTCTTACCAAATAAAAGATCGGTTCATAATTGTAGAAAGAGAAGCAATTTGAAAAAAAAGTTTACGAATTAAATAACCAAATAAATAAACAGATATATAACTAACACAAACCGATCGCATAAGCAACACGCTTGCAAGGCAAGCTGTTGCTAATAACGAATAATAAATCCATAATATATTACATTATTGAAATAATTAAATTATTATATCTTGCTTTGATTCCGGTGCCTACTCCAGATATCGTATTTTGTGACCAGTATTTGGAGACACAGGTCTTTAGATCACACATATATCTGTCTGTATACAAGTGTGCATTATTTACATATCTATCACATTATATAGGTATAATCGGTATTTTAAAGTGCATGGTATAGCATTTTATCGCTTTGTTTACCCTAGTTACCGCATAAGTACCTCATATACTGCACATATACCGTATTTATACCGCACACATGTCACCTCTTGTAATTGATATAGGGTAATTGTAGGGATATCTTAAGCGTGTCATGGATTAGTATGTATGGATATATTGGTGTGAGCGTCAAGTTATGATTTTGTATTAAGTGGTCGCTATGCTAGGGGCGTAGGATATGCACTGTCACAGCGTATTATAGACATTAAAGGTCATTCCAGAGTAATGGAGACTGATAATTGGCTGTAAATAGATATTATGTTTGTAACGAAAATTACATATAGACAGTCAGGAATTCGATTAACGTGTATAGTGTATATATAATGTAGTAGTTTGCATAGTATCTAAGAGCGTAACAAACACTTCGTTGTATGAATGCTTTGAAGTGCAATTGTATCTAACACTGTCTTCATACAAAGTTGAAACATAGTGTGTTGAATAAAATTAGATACAAAAGGCAAAACAGTACATATAAGAGGTGTTTGGTAAAAAGTGAAATTGATGAACTTTTGCTGGTCGAAGAAATATTTGGATATTATTTCTATTTATTTCTAATTATTTCTATTTAAGAAGTACCTTCCAGTCTCGCTTATGCTGCCACCCTAGGTACATAGTGGGATGCTGACGCGCTAGATGATCGGTCTGATGTGTTTGTGTGGGTGAACCAAGACCCGGCATGGACGAGCCCAATTGCTGCTGCTTTGCACAATCGCGTACTATCACATATGAGAATACAAAACTTGGTATTTGCTATTGAATCCAAAGTTTATGCTATGAACAGGTATATATATATATATATATATATATATATATATATATATATATGGGCCGCGACGCCATAAAAGGGTACATAACGGCACTTTGGCCGTTTTGAGATATGTATGAATAAATCTTTAACTGAAGATTAAACATAGCAGGTGTATTTGAGCTGCTTGAAGTGACCTAATGGTTGCCAACTAAACTAAGGTCTTCCTAGATATGTTTTCATTGGTTGTTACGGTTAATATATGGATGCTAGAGACACCAGAGAAAATATGCGTAAATTTCAAACATGCTTCTTTGCCTATTGCTTTAATAGATAATAAAATTACCGATCTAAAAAGGCGACTTTTACAACATGAATTGCTGTTATTCCGTAATCACATTGCAAACTCAGTAATTTGAATTCTTAGTAAAACTTAAAAATATGTCACATTTAAGGTTAAAGCACATATCTTAAATTTTGATGAATGGAAATGCTTAAGATCACACTGTAGTGTCTTTAGTGCATTTTGTGTACATTTAAGATATACTGAAGGACAAAAGAAACTTTACAAGTTAAAAATTAAATATCTTTTTTATCTCTTAATGGTTTGCAATGAAAATTTAGAGTATTAATTTTGACCTAATTTTACAGCACATTCTATTGTCTGTATTGTATACAATGGTTTTCAAGGTGTTAATTCGGGGTAGAAGACTACACCATATTAATGAAGCTGAGTCTATAATGCCTTAATTTTCAATTTTAGTCGGATATTGTTTCGACACTGGAACATTTAGATTTTACTTGTACACACGGTTTATCTTGTCAATTGCGCGCACAACTATGCCGCGTCTGGCGCAACATAGTCGCGACCAAGCAATCGGTATGTTTCAGGCTGGTGAATCCGTCCGAGGTGTGGCACGACGCTTTGGTTGCAGCAAAGTAGCCATTTATGATTTGCAAAGACTTTTTCAGGATACGGGGCGAACTCTGGATCGGCAAAGTAGTGGTCGTCCTCGAGTAACAACGTCGAATCAGGATCGCCGGATCCGTTTGATCCACATCCGTGACCGGTTTCGCAGTGCCGCAGCAACAGCGGCGGAGACCCCTGGCAGAGCGAACAACCGTATCAGTGCAAAAACAGTGATACGACGCTTGCGAGAGCATGGATTACGCGCACGTCGACCGTACGTTGGAATGGTCATAAACGATCGGAGAAGGCGCCTTCGACGAAATTGGGCCAATAATTACCGACGAGGTGTTTGGAGGAATCAGGACTGGTGCCGTGTGATAGCTAGTGACGAATCGCGATTCAAACTGTACCGCGCAGATGGCCGCCAGCGCGTATACAGACGCATCGGCGAACGCTTCGCTCCATGCAACGTCACTCCAGTGGACCGCTTTGGTGGTGGTTCCGTGATGGTGTGGGGAGTCATTCAATTTGGTTGGCGTTCTCAGCTTTTGGTTGTTGATGGTAATCTTACAGCAAATCGCTACCTTAATACCGTGCTGAGTAATCAGATTATCCCTTATGTGCAGCTTCACAATGACGCCATTTTTATGCACGATAACGCGCGCCCTCACGTAGTACAGGTGTGTCAGGATTATTTGCGGGCACACAACGTTGAGGTTTTGGACTGGCCACCATATTCCCCGGACATGAATCCTATTGAACACTTGTGGGATCATCTGGATCGGAAAGTGCGCTTACGAAACCCGCCTCCGCGAAACCTTGCTCAGTTACGACAAGCGCTGATTGAAGAGTGGCACTGCTATCCTCAGTTTGGCATCAATCGTTTAATAATGTCAATGTCTCGCCGGATTCGGGATCTAATGCTCGCGAATGGGTCATACACCGGTTATTAAGGAAGCATATAAACAGTAACTTTTGTGTACGCCGAAAAAGTGACTTTCGATGTTTTGAACGCTCTCGTTTGCGTACTTATGTATTGTTGCTGATTTTGTTAAGAGCTAGTTGACCAGCAAGTTTGAGGGGAATCAAATAAATATCTTGCTCACAATGATGCATTTTATTTGCTTGTAAAGTTTCTTTTGACCTTCAGTATATTACGAATTCAAAACAAATGTTTGCGAATAAATCAATAATTTGAAAACATGAAACTTATTTACAATTTTGGGGTTTTGGGAATTGCCTAACATTTAAAAAAAATAGCCAAAGTTCGTCATAAAATTACAATGTCATTATTGAAATTGCACCGAATTATTGCGAATGCGCCCATCAACTGGTAAAACTCTTTTCTTTTAAAATCAGTTTTTGGACCCTTTTCTCGCGTTGCTACCCTTATATATATAAGTTGTAGACATAAAACAAGTTAGCAGAGAACATGAGAAATTGGCTTAAGGATAACACTTGATTAAATTAACAGCTAAACTCAAACTTACATCTCGAATTACACAATGAATCCTAAGATAAACCATCTATTCAGTCAAGATAATTGTTCTACTCACTACAAAGCATGCTGATAGGTTCATTCGTGTGTATGTTCAGCTCAAAGGTTTGAATCAAGTTGGGCACGTGTGTCTGCTGCATCTTAAGCGTTGGTCCACGGACTGCAGTGCGTGCACTCGCGGAACTACCGACTTCCTCTGGTGGCCTGAAAGCCAATGCTAGTTAAGAAACCTTCTCATAGTTGTTATCAGATGTATCATGCTAAGCAAGACCGCTAACATTTTCATTTCATAGCTCAATTTCTAATACACATTTGCGTTTATAATGGTTTTTATTTATGCATTCTTGAAGTATGAATTTTCTGTAAATGTATTTGAATCATCCAAATCAAACAATATCTAATGTGTATGTATTTGTATGATTAAACTAGGATTAGACACAACCTTAAGACTTTGATTTGTGTCTTTATGGTAGTTAATAGTTTTTTGTAAGAACTAACTTGATACAGACCTTATAAATGTAAGTTAGTGCCTAAGCACGTGCCTTAAAAAAAAAAAAAAAATTGTAATAGAATGTAATGCTAGAGATACCTGTCATCGGGCTTGCTGACAGAGGTTAGAAGCCCTGCATGGTCCCCATCGTAGGATTGGAAGGGCTTTGCTGGGACAAAACGAGGGCTGGACGGCATGCTGGAAGGCACGTGCTTGGTAAGGCCACTGTGAGGTCGTCCATCTGACCCGGGCTGTTAGAACAATACATTAAAAAGGCTATACACGTATTGAACAGTTTTACATTTACCTAAATGGAAAATAAAGTTTTTTTCTTAACTATGCTTACCAGTTCTGGAAGCAGAAAAGTCATGGGACCAAAAGCATCGGATCCAGATAACTTTATAGATGAAAAAGATAATGTGGGGAATACCTCAAATCAATCACATCTGATTTCAGAGCAACCTGGTACCCAATTTATTCTCTACGTCCATTACAACAACAACAGAAAGACTTTAGAAACACAACAAGCCGATATGGGCATACCACTGATAGGGTCTAATACAGCACTCATTGCGTCTCATTGCAAATATAGACCTCGGAAACCAGATATGGAATTACGACGAGAGTTACCTCCACGCAACGACTGAATCTTGATGCATCGCATTTTTATTTTAAAAAATCGCCCGTCCATAGCACATTAGATATGTGTCAAGTTTTTATTGAATACTGCAGTGGAATTATCAACGACGAAGGTTATGGCAGATTTAGCGGAAGAACTGTTCGTCAGTAAAATACATATTCCGTGAAATCAAGCGTTTTGATTGGTCGATATCACTGTTCAATATTTTCCGTCGTATTGAACGCTCCCACAACTGAACCAAAATGCATGAAAACCGGCATGTAATAAAAAGAATACAACACTCAGATGCAGAACGAAGCAGTGTATTGCACTCAGCTTGTTCAAACCTGGTGAACGAACCCGAGGGTTCGTTCGCCAGGTTTGACCAGCTTCGTACAATACACTTCTTCGTTCTGCACCTTCGTGTAGTATTCCTATTATCCGTCATGGAAAAGGGGGCTTGAAGGTCTTATCGAACAAAAGCGAATTCCCCTACTTGAAGCTTAGTCTGTCTAGAAAAGATCGTGAATGTGCACATGGCTATTTTATGTGCTCACCACCACAATACTCCTACAATGACGCGAGCCCATACCTAAAGGATAATGGAATGATAATGTAGGTTTACAGCATTAAGCCGACTTTTTAGACAATGCGCTTCAGCGGCAAAGGTTATTGTTAGATTGAATGCATGAAGTGTCTATAAAACATGCAAATTCAAGCAAAACACCAAATTTTATTGTAAAAAGATAGCCAAAAATAGTTGCCTACCATAAATATAGAGGCAAGGGTCATTTAACACCGTTTGATACTTATAACGTAAATTTGTAGCAAAACAAGAAATGCCAAGTATTTGCCACCGCGGAATGGACACATAATTCAATCGAAATCAATAAAATCGCTAACCGGTACAAAACCAGATGAATGACAAAGCAACGCACTAAATAAGGATTAGATGCACAAAAAATAACCCCAAAAGCCGACAATTTTGGAAACATGCCAGTTCTGTAAAAAGCTCCACAAAGAAGACATTTGCGAAAAAAATTTCTAAAACACTCATGAAGAGAAACGAATGTTCTGCTTCTCAAAAAAGGCAATTTTATGTTTAACACAAAAGCATAATGTTTCAAACGTCATTCTACAGCTCTACGACTTCTAGAAAGACCGACAAAATAATATGATATGGAAAAGGTTTAAAGCAACAAAAAAAAGCAACAGAGGTGCTTATATCTCTCAACATGGAATCTAACACCCTGATACAACACAGAAAATCAGGGTAGTATTCGATTATAGTTTGAAAATCGCAAACGTAATTATTAACAACAAACGTCTACAAGGCTCTGATGTGATGAATAATCTGTGCAGCTTTTATTGGTGGATAAATTGAAATCTTAAGGATGAACCGACAGAATACCGAATGAATGTATTCAGTTTTGCCCAGTTTCATCCCAGGGATGTACCAGTTTTGCTCTAAAGAAAGCCGCTGAAAAAGAAGTGTCAATTTATTTTCAAAGCAACTTCTCTGTTGAAGAAGGAAGTACATCCGTAAATTCCTCGTCAAAGCTCACAGAACTGATAAAGAACACAACGAATCAATGCAAAGCAAAAGGTATAAAGTTGCACCAATTTTTCTCAAATAAACCCGATGTAATAAGGACTATTTTTGGTATAGGAGCTATCACAAATGTCATAAAACATTGCCATAGGCCATGATTGACACATTGTCTTTGCAATGGAGTAGTGATATAACAAGAGTTCTGGCTTCATTGCTCTTGCATATAAGTAAAACCCGACAAGATTTCTGGATTCATTGGTATAAATTATATAAGAAAAAAACCAACAAGAGTTCTAGATTCAATGGTCTTGCATATAAGTAAAATTTCAAATGGCTATATCTTCATTCATATTCAACGTAGAAAAAATTCTAGCTTGAAGTGTTGGAAACCGTAGCATGTCTAGATTATTATGGTTATCATAGTAACTATGGCAACTGAAATGCTGGATTCTGATTGGCAAAGACGGTTTTGGCTATAACTTTATAAAAAATAACAGCAGAGACTTCTAGTTTAAAGTGTTAGACAGCATAGCATGTCTAGATTATGAAGGTAACCATGGTAACCATTTTATCTGAAATGCTGGATTTTGATTGGTTAAGACGGTTTTGGATATAACTTCATGAAAAATAATGGTAGAGACTTCTAGTTTGAAGCATATGAAAGTATTCCAAGTCTAGTATGTTGGTAAAGAATAATACCAGCTGAAAGGGAACCATGGAAACTGATATAACAAAAAGCTGGATTTCGATTGGTTTAGACGGTTTTGACTATAACTTAATGAAAAATAACGGTAGAGACTTCTAGTTTAAAGCGTACGAAAGCTAAAAAGTCTAGTTTTTGAATTCAACACCATTTAAGTTTGAAAGTAACCATGGAAACCGATATAAATAAAATACTGAAATTTGATTGGTTTATACATTTTGGACCATAGCTTTATTCATATTAAATATAGAGACACGCGGTTTAAAGCGTTGGAATGCATTTTAAAAGCTTTATGACGTGGCGTCAATGACGTTAATGACGTCAGTGACGTCATTAAGAGATATTCACTACAAAGTTTTGGTGTACGGATGTATGGGTGTACGGATGTTTGAAAGCTCGAAAGAGTTTCTTCTTATATAAGTAACCAAAAAAATGGATATTTTTAGTTTCTTTCTATACAAAAATATGAAATATTTGGCCAAGGGACATAGAGTTGTATACGTTTTTGCCTTCTTTGACATGATTCACTGCAATGATTTGGAATACGTGTGTATGGGTGTACGGATGTTTGAAAGCTTGATTGAGTTTTTCCTGATATAAGTAACCAAAAAAATGGACATTTTTGTTTTTTTACTATATAAAGATATGAAATAATTGACCAACGGGCCTAGAGTTGTATATTTTTTTGGCTTCAGTGACTTGATTGAGAAATATTCACTACAAGGTTTTGGTGTACGGGTGTATGGGTGTACGGATGTTTGAAAGCTGGAACGAGATTTTCTTATATAAGTAACCAATAGGATGGACATTTTTAGTTTTTTTTTCTATATAAATATAGGTTGGTGTATGGACCTTTGAAACCTTGAAAGTAGCTTGGCTTACGGATGTTTGAAAACTCAAAAGCACGTGACGTCACACTTTTGTGACGTCACGTACTACAACGATGGTTTGTGGAGGTTTGACATTTGTGGCAGAGTAAGGATCCATGTGTCAGTGTAAGTCTATTTTTATTGCTGTGTACACGCTAAACATTTGGAATATGTTTGAAAGTAATCAATGAAAGACAATTTTACAATCAGTTCAACATGTTCAACCTGTTCATTTAGCGATTTAGCTATTTTAGTTATTTGGAGTATGTCAAAATAATTGATTTGGTTACTTTTGGTTGTTTGGAATAAGTCAAAATAACTGATTTGATTACTTTTAGTTATTTGGAATAAGTCAATATAACTGATTTGGTTTACTTTTGGTTAATTGGAATATGTCAAAATAACTGATTTGGATGCTTTCGGTTGTTTGGAATAAGTCAAAATAACTGATTTGGTTACTTTTGGTTATTTAGAAGAAGTCCAAATAACAGATTTGGTTATTTTTGATTGTTTGGAATAAGTCAAAATAAATGATTTGGTTGCTTTTGGCTGTTTGGAATAAGTCAAAATAACTGATTTGGTTACTTTTGATTATTTGGAATATGTCAAAATAACTGATTTGGTTACTTTTGGTTACTTAAAATAAGTCAAAATAAGTGATTTGGTTACTTTTGGTTATTTGGAATAAGTGTTTGGGTTAGTTTTTGGGTTTTTCGCAACATGCAACATATGCATCGTGCGCAACATGTACAACATGCGCAACATGTACAACATGAACTTGTATATATACCAAAGACAAACATTGAATCATTATATGTGTCGCTGTTGAAGTAGCAACATGTATGAATGCAGCTCTTGTAGTAACACTTATGCTTGGCCGCAAAGCTTACAAAGGCACATTAAAACAAACATAATGCAAAAGATGATGAAACCGTTTCATATGAGAAAGACATCGCCTCACCAAAGTCTATTTTCAGTGACAACATAACACCTGATAAAGAACATATGAATTTGGATGAATCTGGAGGTGATTCTACAGAGAGTGAATCTAAAGATGATGACAATTCAACAGAGAGTGAATCCGGAGATGATGACGATTCTACAGAGAGTGAATCCGGAGATGATGACAATTCAACAGAGAGTTCGACCACTGAGGATGTTTGGGATGATATGATATTAGAAGTCTACAATACAGAAAACTATACCACAAAAGTGTCAGAATATGTGATGAACGATTATCTGAATGCTGAGGAAAATGCAAAGCGTGATATGCTAGAAGTTCACACGAGTGATCTGAAATTCAATTACTACAAACTTCTGTTAACCTACCATCGTATGTAAGCAAGTAAAATGCATAAGAATATTATGGAAGATGTGAAAAAGCTGCACAAGCGCTACAGCTATAGAAAGGCTTTAAGATCGGCTATTCATGGTAGAAATAGCATGTTTCGAAGACTTCTAGAGGATGACATTAGTGATGAGGGGACGGATGATGAAAGGACATATTTTGAAGAATTTTCCGACTAAAGACATTTTGAATTGTTTTTAACTATAATGTTGAAAAGTATGTATTGGCATGGATACTATTCCCTGCAGGTTCTGATCCAGGCATATGTATGCGACGGGGGACTGATTTATCTTTTGAAATAAGTGTTTGGGTTATTTTTCTTTGGTTTTGAAATAAGTGTTTGGGTTATTTTTTTGTTGCTTTTGAAGTAAGTGTTTGTTTCAATTTTTGCTTTTGAAGCTAATGTTTGCGTTAATTTATGCTTTTGAAATAAATGTTTTGGTTACTTTTTGCTTTTGAAATAAATGTTTGAGTTTAGTGTTGCTTTCAAAATAAATGTTTGTGTTAATTTTTGCTATTGAAATAAATGTTTGTGTTAATTTTTGCTTTTGAAATAAATGTTTGTTTTAATTTTTGCTTTTGAAATAAGTGTTTGAGGTTCATGGTGTCATTGGTTGAGTAAAATGCTTGTATATTTGTAGTTAAGTTTGTAGTTAAGATTGTTGTTTGAATAAAAAATGTTGTAACAAAAAAAACTGTGACGTTCTTTTCTATCTTTTTATCAGACAAATCAACAAGTCAACATATTAATAATTGAAGAAACAAATGAACATATTTATAATTCATTGAAGAAACAAATCACCATATTCACAATTCATTAAAACAAACCATTGCAAGTACATGCAATAACACGGGTCAACAACAAAAAAGTTGTCAGTTACAAGAAAAATTCTATGTGATCTTAACTAATTTGGGGACGCTGATTTCAAATCTGTAGCCTAAATTTCTCTATTGGGTCAGGTTTTTGAGTAATGTGATACCCTTCAATCGTCCGACTGACATTATTTGGGGTTTTTGGACACTGTTCAGCTCATGACCTACACAACTTAATCGCTAAAAAATATATTCTAACTGTACCTGAGCTAAATACAACATGTCTATGATATAACTAGTCAATTTAGAAGTGGGTTGAGGACTTGCTCTTGCGCCTATAGGTCGCTTCAGTGTCACGTTGTAAGAACCAACAGTAGTCTCCCATTATGTTAGAATTGAAGCGCCCATGGTAACGTGTTTCCATAGCGGAAATGTCCTGGCAGAAACGCTCACCATGTTCATCGCTAACCGCACCGAGGTTTGGCGGAAAAAGTCGAGGTGACTGTGCAAAAAATACATTTTGAGCGACATTCTGCATCCCATAATCTGGTATGCTTTTAACATGTTGTCAATCAGTTCAACATAGTTATCTGCTCTAAAATTACCCAGAAAGTTCTGAGCCACTAATACAAATGCTTGCTATGCTGAAAGCTCACTTGGGCTCAAATGTGTCTAAAAATTCTTGTCGCGAATAAGCTCCCGTATTTTGGGCCCAATATATTCACCCGCTTTAAGCATTGCATCGGATTTCGCCCCGAATTTCTGTTAAGGTACTTAAAATCACTGCCATCGTACTTCATTGCTTTACCGTAGTTTTTAATAAGACCCAGTTTTATGTGCAGTGGTTGCAGAAACACCTTTTGTCGGTCAACAAGTGACCTCGTTCGGGCTAGTCTTTTACAGTATGGTGATAACTATCTTCACGGCTGTTCCAAAGACACAAAAAACACATGTGCTTTGTGTAACCGAGTTGTAGCCCAAGCAGCAAAGCAATGACCGTCAGGTAGTCACATATATTCCACTTGTGGCTGGAATAGTTTATTACATTTAAAAGTAATTCCATGGACTCGTAAATCTCTTGCATTCTGGCTGTGTACGCCAATGGCACAGACGGTTTTTCGTTACCATTATGTAAAAATTCGGCTTTCAAACTGTCTTTTCCGGAGTCAATAAATAAACGCCACTCTTCTGATACATGTACAGAACCCAGTTCACGGAATATATCGTCAATATCCGTCAATATCGAAACAGTAACACATATTCTTGTCTTCTTTAAAGAAGACAGCCAAACTCGTGTGACGATCACGAAAGTATGTAACTTTAGTGCCTGGTTGCAACAAGTTTCACTCTTTTAGCCTTTAGGATAAAAGTTCGGACTTATCTTTTGACAATTTAGGATCGCGAACCAGATCATTTGAATTTGTTTGATTAAGCAAGTGAGGCCTTTCGGGTTCGGGCTCGGGCTCATAGGACATATCCATGCCCATGGCCCCTAGGTTTTCTTCAGATGAACTGCTTTCGATATCAGCCTCAGGCGGGGGTTTAGGCACGGGCATCTCTTCATTGTGGGGGACAGGCTTTAAAGCGGAAGGGCAGTCTGCGTATACTATTTTTGATCTGTTTTTTTTAGTAAAACCCTTGATTTTAGTCATACAAAAGTAGCAGTCAGATTCATGATTTGTACGCTCACGCCACACAATTGGAACGGCAAAGGGCATCGCGTTTCTTTTACCACTAAACCACTCAGTACGCCCTGTATTGCACGCAGTGCAGCATATATGTGGAGCCCAGTTTTTGTCTTGATCTCCGACTTTACAACCAAAGTAAAATTTGTTTGCTATTTTGACTTTGTTACATAACTTTTTTTGCGTTGGACAGTGGTGGTAAATTTTCCGCAAATGTAACAAAAGTTGTCTGGATTGTTTATACAACGTCTCTTATTCATGATTACAGCTTTGAAACATCAACCTAAAAATACAGAAAATATAAACAAGGATAAAAGACTGCACATATCCGGATAATTCCGGTATTTCGGAAAAGGGGCCACCTCCTGTGGCAAAAATTCCTAGCCCGATGGAGCAATTTCGAGCTCAGATTCGTAATTAGCGCCCCCAAATTACCTTAAGACGCATTCGATTTTCTCTTTAACATTTTGACTGTTGACCCGTGTAATTTACTATACGTATCTTAGATGTTTATATGGTATGACAAATGACATGACTTTGATCCATCTGCATGCTTTGATAATATCAACGCATTTGTGATTATTTAGCAAAGTCTTTAGTGTAATATATCAAGTTCTCGCCATTGTTAAAATACTAGACTTGGAACGCTTTTATATGTTTCAAACTAAAAGTCTCTACCATTATTTTTCATGAAGTGATAGCCAAAACTGTCTAAACTAATCAAAATTCATATTTTTGTTGATATTGGTTTCCATGGTTACCTTTTGGCTCGTATTATTATTATTCCAACATACTAGGCTTAAAATACATTCATATGCTTCAAACTAGAAGTCTCTATCTTTATTTTTCATGAAGTTATAGCCAAAATCGTCTAAACCAATCAAAATCCAGCATCAACCAATCAAATTCAGTTGCCATAGTTACCATGGTAACCATAATAATCTAGACATGCTACGGTTTTCAACGCTTTAAACCAGAAGTCTCTACGTTGAAATGAATGAAGATATAGCCATTTGAATTTTTACTTATATACAAGACCATTGAATCTAGAACTCTTGTTGGTTTGTTCTTATATAATTTATACCAATGAATCCAGAACTCTTGTCGGGTTTTTACTTATATACAAGACCAATGAATCCAGAACTCTTGCTATGCATAATGTTGGCAGTGACATTTGTTTGTGACCCACTGGGCTTTATATCGCCCGTTAATTCGAAAGGTACAGAGATACTCCAAGAAGTATGCTGAGCTAAATTCGACTGGTATAACCAACTTTCAAGAAATTAATCTATCTATCTAAGAAACCTTGAACAGTAAGAAATTTGAAGGCACGTTAGGCGGCACTCTTTTAAGCGACAATGATTGAGCTACATCATGTTTTCTGATGCAAGCACGTTGGCTCATGAGTTCGATGGATAGAAGATAGTGAATACGTCCACATCAGTCAGGTGTTATTAGCATATCTATTAAATGACGCAAAAATTTCTGTAGCTAACTGTGTGCAGCAGATTCGAGATATTAAAGAATCCGAACAATAAAACGTCATACAGTTGAAGAAAAATTCTGCCAATCTCGTGCGTTGTGGTATAAATGCCAAAATCTTCTCAAAACGCAGAGTGGTTTAAAGGACCAACAATGCTGTACAAGCAAAACAATGAAAACTACATTAACAAGAATGCGTAAAGGAGTTGTTGTGTTGTGTCCAAATACAAACGTCATGAGAAAAATACAAAGCAAATGAGACCAGAAGGAACGAATTGTAATTGAGGTAAAACGCCACATGATTCACTTGCTAAGAGACATCAAGACATAGAGAAACCTGAATAGAAATATTGCGTCCGGCACAAAGAAACGTTTTTGGTCTTTAAAAGGAATCAAAAACATAATTCACCCCGTCGCCCCGGCATAGGTAACTACAGCACCAGAGCAGGATGATGAGTAGTCGATTATCTAATTTAAAGTATCCGGATCATAAAAAATATGCTATCGTAGTACCACAAACAGGACATATGACACGCCTCGTTATTAGGTTAAAATAACGAGAACAGTTTTCATTATTGAAAATGCACCACACTTAACCCGCGGTTTCTGGAATATCAACGCAAGCTCATTAGTTGCGCATCATATCAAAACCTGTGTGCTGTGCCGCAAACTCTGAGGAACGACCCCGGTCTAGAAAATGGACGAACTATCAAAAGAGCTGTTTGTGAAACTCCATCACCGTTCCGCTTCAGTAGTGTAGATTGTATTGCGGCTTGGTGAGCAAAAAAGAACGAAAATTGTAAAAGCGTACCCTTAATGAGTACCAAATCATTTGTTGACGCTTTTTGCAGACGGATGAGCATTCGAGTTCTGAATTTTGTTCTCGCTCAATCAAGGAACAAACTTTTATGGAGGAAAAAATGAGCTCAGCCCGGCGATAAATTTTGCAAAATACACTTTGGCTGTGTATTTAAAAGAATGATAAGATCAATCGAGAATGTATCAAAAATATTCACGGATCGGAAACATTGATCACAACTAACAGACGAAGCACGGTCGACATTTTTGTACTAGCGGTCAATATCGTGAATAGTAGGCCTTTGACCGTCAATACAGTAAACGACCCATTTCTTTACCCATTGACACCGAATTACCTTCTGGTGATGCTTTCATATAACAAACTTTACCCAACAGGAAAGTTCGTAACAAAAATGCATACCAAAAAAGGTGGTATTGAACAAGAGGACTAACATATGCCACATCAAAGCAGAATCAACAATGTTCTGAATCGGTTGAGTGAATTTGCGCAAAAAGATTTTATGAAATTGGAAATGAAGTAGATGGACGCTAAAACATATGTATAGTAATTACATATATAATTGAAGGAGATTGTATCCGTGTATGCATAAAGTTTGATGGTCGTAGCTATTATGGTGTGATTTATTGAATTTCCAAAACATTATATTCTATTGAACTTAGGTAGATTATCTGTAGGTATGTTATGTCTAAGTTGTTTTTAATGATTCAATTAATGTCTTTAAACAATAATATAACCTATGTTAAACTCAGTGTTTAATGTTAAAGTCTATTTTATTTGATTATCTGTAGGTATGTTATGTCTAAGCTGTTTTTATTGATTCAATTAATGTCTTTAAACAATAATATAATCTATGTTAAACTCAGTGTTTAATGTTAAAGTCTAGTTTATTTGATCAATTTCCTGCATGTATGATGTATATCGTGTCTTCATAAATCAAAGTCTCTATCAAAGTTCCATAAAGAGCTAGTGTACAGTTTATAGTGGTTACGGGAGACTATGTAACGGTGTAGCTTGATTGCTTCAACGACGTTGATATAACGTTATCTGACATACTTTCTGGTGGTTTCCCGGTGTGACTCAGTACGTTCTGTTATGGAACTGTGCTGATGTTCGGCTTTGCGATCGCCAATATTATATATGAGAATATGTTACATGTACAAAAATATTAAGCACCAAATTTACAGAGAAACGTTTATTTTGTGGAAAAGCAAACGGTATCATGTGTGTGTCAAAGAGCGTAGTGAATAGTGAGCTTGAAGACCATTTAGGGAAGGATTGTTTTTTGTTATATTTTTATTAATTCATAGTGTAGATTTATGTACAATTTGTGTTTTGCAATAAAGATTGTTTTGTCTTTTTATATTAGATTTATATCTATATATTTCAAATCAGTATCTGTGCGTATTTCCTAGACAAAGAACAAGTCAATCTTTAATAATCATCGCTTACAAGGAGACCATATCACATTTATGGAGTCTCTATGTCCGTACTGACTGGAGAGTCGGGAGATTTTATCTCAATTCAAACAAAATCCGGAATATCGATTTACAAGTGAATATTTTTTCATATAAGTACATAGCAAAATCTGACAAATTTAGTACGCTGTTATTTCGATAGTCGGTGAAAATTGTTAGTTGATGTATACCAGACAACACCTAATAATAATTATAATAATGATAATATTATATGCGAACATTTGTTGCAAACACCGATTAATTCACGCATCCAGTCGGCATAAAAACGTTTACTTTGTAAGGTCACAAGTGATAGTTTGTGGTGTCAAGGCATAACGAAGGATAAGCTTGAACACTAGTTGGGGAAGATTGTTTCAAATATGGTCAACTAAAGAGATAGAAGAGGAAATTAAAGACACGTATGAATATGCTTTCGGCTTCGGACAACAATCACAGGACTCACGCTAACTAGCAGAAAAAACCTTAAGAATGCACAGCTTAAACAGAAAAAGAAGTATTTTGATTGGAAAACAACACTACGTATCCTAAAGGCGGAATACACAGCACTGGTTTTGATACCAACCGACAACCACCAATTACGGAAAGAAAAACTTTGTATCAACAATTACGTGTCCTTTAAATTTTCAATTCTATTCAAAGCTGTACAATACGAAGTGCATAATTTCAGTCAGTAAAAATAAGACCGTCAAAGCACTGTACCGCTGCTTGCAAGTTCCCTGTGAATAGCATGAGTATAAGATACATAAGAAACGTAGACAGAACGATTAAGTTTTGTGTATTGATGCACAATAGATTTATCCAATTTATAGACATTTGGACGTCATACACAATTATCTATTCATAAAAGAATATCAAGAAAAAAAAAGGAGGAAACTGAAGTAGAAAGCGACGCATTTAATCAACAGAATCATTGTTCTTATCTCATCCTTATCGCGCCTCCATCGCGCCGCCATCTAGTTTTCATCGCGTCCGTGAACGCGGCATAACCATAAGCATATTGAATACACTATGGTTTTTGACTTGAGTGCTGCTGTAGCTGTGACAAGTCAAAGACACTGTCTAGGATACAGCTTTAGAACATATATTTGCGATTTCGTTATTTTATCCCTGACATTACGTCAAAATAGAATAATTCAAACGTAACCCAGTTTTACACGCTTCCTCAGCAAAATTCTTGATAGCGTCTGTCATATGATTGCATTTGAAATACTCTTGTATTTTTTACAAAAAGCTGTAGTGTACTTATTCATGTAAATCCTTGTATGCATCCTCCTACTCTCGTGTTGCCTTGGTTTGATACATCACGTGACAAGAAGTCCTCGTCAATAAAAAACAAAAGAAAAGTCATTTTGTCTGGTCTTAAAATAAAATCTTGAATTATATTATCAACATGACATGGTGTCAGAAGTAAAAATTGACTAGAGAAAGATAAAATAAAAGTCTGAATATTAAAAAACAAAAAATGCAAATGTCTCAATTTACGCCGCCACGGTCATTTGATTTTACAAAACCCAACACATGGCCAGACTGGAAACAAAGGTTTCAAAGATTTAGATTAGCAGCAAAATTAAATAAGGAGAACAATGAAGTTCAAATCAACATCCTTATCTATGCAATGGGTAGTGAAACTGACAATATTTTTAAAACGTTTGTATTTGCCAAAGGTAAAGATCAAAACAACTACGATACTGTGTTTGCAAAATTTGAAGGATATTTTGTTCCAACTGTAAACATAATACACAAAAGAGCAAAGTTTCACTCAAGAACACATCAAGGTGAGAATGTGGAATTACTCAACAGAGCATTGTATGAATTAGCAGAGGCATGTGAATTCAAAAAAGAATCTGACTTGATACCTGACAAGCTAGTAATTGTTTATTGGATAAGAAATGTTCCAAGAAATTATAGTTAGAAGCCTATTTGACACTAGAAAAAGCGATAGAAATTTCTCGCAAAGCAAAACAAATTAAAATAGAAATGCAAACACAGGAGATAACAGAGTCAGCTGATGCTGTTCATTACTCGCGACATCATTACAAAGAACGACCAAAACACGCGCGAAAACAACAGAGACATAACACATCAACAGCAAATAGCTTATAAAGCCAGTCACGTTGCACTAGATGTAATCTGATCCACAACCATCCGCCTTACTGCCCAACACAGGAAAAGAGTGTAAAAAGTGTGGTAAAATAAATCACTTTGCTATGTCCTACAAAACTCAACGCATCCGTGAAGTAGAAGTTTCACACGACACAAAACTGAGCGATAACAGGTCAGCTTTGCTCATGGGCAAGGTAAATTGTGATGACTCACTTCCATGGAATATAACGCTGGATATTTTTGGCAGCCGCATAGCATTCAAAATTGATACAGGAGCAGACATCATTGCTTACCGCATTCTGTGTACACGCGAATAAACAAACGTCTGATTTTACAGCGAAATTTTTCCTTACTGCACGGTGTATCAGGACCCATCAACTGTGTTGGCCAGTTCATTGTTAAAACGAGAAAGAGAAGTATCAGTTATGCATTTCTAGTATGTGTTATTGATGAAAAAACCACAAACTTATTTTTTATCTCGCGAAGCTGCTGAGAAGATGGGACTAATATCTCAGAAGATGTGTTTATTGATTTCGGTCTGATGAAGACATGCCAACCTGTTAGAATCAAACTCAAAAATGATACCACACCCTACAATCTGACATGTCAGCGTCGCATTTCTGAGCCACTTCTGAAACCAGTAAAGTAGGAACTGGATCGCATGGTTTTCAATGGCATTATCAAATCAGTAGCAGAGACAACCTCATTTTGTTCGTTTATGGTTTAAGTCCTGAAGAAAAATGGTAAGGTTAGAATCTGTGTAGATCTAAAAAATGTTGAACTAGTTTTTTGAAAGGGTGAGCACTCTTATATTGTTCTTAAAGTTTCTGGCAATTACCCCTTAATTTACAAGATGCAAAACTGACTACCTTCATTGCTCCTTTTGGTAAGTGCTTTTTCAAGCGGGTCCCATATGGTCTCAATTCGAGCACGGACATTTTACAAAGAGTCCTTTGTGATTTGCTGTCTGAAATCGAGGGTTCATTTGTGAATGTTGATGACTTTATGATCTCTGCTCCCGACACTCAAACTCATGACACCATTTTGAAAAAAAAGTCATTGCCAAAATCAAAGTGTCAGATTCGAAACATAACAAGGAGAAATGCAAATATTATACTAGTGAGGTAATTTATTGTTATTTACTGTCTTTTGGCATCATTGCAATCACTAAAAGAGAAGAAATTCAGAAAAAGCATCGGCACAGACCATAAACATAACTAAACGCCATTTTCTTCAATGAACACCACCAACTGCGTTCAGAAATACATCAATCAATAATCCATAATGAATAAACCAATTGAATATAATGACAGATGTTAGAAATTTTAACCTATGGTTTTCTTTTTGCCCGCTAGTGCCAAAATGTTGACTTGCCAGAGGGAAAGTTTACTTGCCCCGGGCAAGAGGGCAGACTTGAACGATAGGGTTATCGCAGGGTTAATAAACTATCTTCATAGGATATGTTCGTCATCAGGTTCCGTCCCCGGTCCGGGGGTAGGAGGCTATGCAACGCCATCTCATTTGGTTCAGGGCTGTCCTTTTACACGCCGCAAAGCCCATTCCCGTCCAGCCAATCACGTTGTGACACCACGGAATTCTTGGTCTTCCCTGTCCTCTCTTCCCTTGTACCATGTCTTCAACCAGGTTTCTTTGTATGCTTTCGTGCCGCATCATTTAATCAAAATAGCACAGTTTTCCGTTTTGCATTACCCGGAATAGTTCACGTTTCACCCCTGCTAGCTTAAGGACGTTTTCATTCGACAAACGCCTCGTCCAGCTTACACGCATCATACGCCTGAGCGACCACATTTCAAATGCGTTAAGTTGCTTTTAGCTCGTCTTAGATACCGTCCATGTCTCAACTCCGTACAGCAGGGTGGACCACATATAGCACTTTAACAGTCTTAAGCGGGATGAAAGCGGCAATCGTCGGCAACACAGAACATCTCTCATGCTATTAAACGCGGATCTCGCTTATCCAATCCTGCGCTTAATTTCTTCGTCGCATTTTCCATCTTCCGTTATTGTCTGGCCGAGGTATGTAAAGCTCGATACTTTTTCTACCACTTGTCCATCCAATTCGATGTTCACTCTAGGCACAACTGCTTTCTTGCTGATGACCATGGTTTTCGTTTTCTTCACGTTGTTTTTATAGGATCTTTATATGATTATGTTTTTATCTTCAGGATATGTTGATGTAAATTTAACGTATTTTGTTCTTGATATGAAATCTTTTGCGACACTAGTTTTTGAGATGTATTCCTAAGTACAAACGGAAATATGTAATGAGGATCAAAGTTAAGGTGATTTAAATGCACATTAGACCGAATTTTTGGACTCATTTGTATAAAAAACAGTAAATCAAGAGGATACGTTTTAGAGATACATACACAAACACATAGTGTTAGATATATATCCATTGTTGGAAACGCTGGATATGATAATATCAACCGTTTGATTTTTGATTGCGTTTTCATTAGAGTTTTTAATAACTTCAACAATACAGCCCTCAATTGAGTATTTTGTAATGTCTTCAATTGCTTTAATTTATTTCTCAGTAATTGCAATTGGCATTACATGGTTCCAATGATACAATTGCTTGAAGTTCGGCCTAAACTGCAAATACTATTATATGTTGCGGGTTGTGTGGGTGCTTGATGTGCGAACAGAGTTGAACGCAAGATTAGCTGCAATTGGTATCACCCGGTGTAGGGGCTTCAGTTGCAGGCTGATCTTCAACTTGCTATTAATGCGGATGCTTGAGATGCGGACTGAGGATATTTTTGGTACATCAGGTACGTGCTTAGGTGGGAGTGATATTACCTGTTGCAGATTTTGCGGTGCTTGAGGCGCGGTCTTAGCTGTGAGTAGAATCACTTGTGAGGGTAAAGCAGATGCTTGAGGTACTGGCTAGGCTCAGTAAGATACCCTATACCTTATGCTGCTGGTTAGGGCACCTTAGCATAACCTACTGCGAGTGGCATTACCTCGTTCGGGAGATTGGGGTACAAGCTGAGCTGCATTTGGTATTATGTGGTTAGGTGGATGGTGGTGCTTGAGGTATTGGCTAATCTGAACGTAACATTACCTGGTGATGTTGTTGAGAGTACATGAGTCGCTGGCTTAGCTGCAATTGGCAGTACCTGGTGCGAGGGCAACAGGTTAGGGCTTAACTGCGAAAAGTTTCACTAGGTGAAAGCAATGCGGGGGTATGGGGAGCGGGCTGAGCTGCGTGTCATATTACCAGGTGCGGGTAATGCAGGTGCTAGGAGTGAGGTCTGAGCTACGAGTGGTACTACCTGTTGCTGGTTGGCTGGGCTAAATATGATATTTCCGTGTGTAATATGTAATGACTGTACATGATTGTGCAGACATTGCTTCGAATGATATTACTTGAGGCATGTACTGGAGATGTATGTAGAGCTACCAGTGGTAGTACCTCGCTTGGGTGATGAAGGTGCTTGAGCTGCGCTTCCTCTGGTGTTACCGGTGCATGAGATTAGTTTCAGGTTAGGGCGAGGTTAGGATGCGAGTTATATTACCTGGTGGAGTTAGTGCGATAGCCTAATGTGCGGAATGAGCTGCGGGTGGTATTGCTTTGTGCGGTCGATTAAGATGCAGGCTGAGCTGTTTGTGGTATTACCTGGTGCGTATCATGCTACAGCCTGAGGTACCCGCTGAGCTGTAAATGGCATTTCCATGTGTGTATGGTGCGGATTCGTGAGGAACGGGCTTAGTCGCAAGTGGTATTACCAGGTACGGGTGATACGGCTTCTTGAGAATCCCACTGAGGTGCGAATGTTATTACCTGATGCCAATGATGTGGATGATTTAGGTGTAGGCTGACCTGCGAGTAGTCGCCACCATATGGCCCCTCGTCCACGCTCAGCGTTGCTGCTCCACCGTAACCCTCGCTGCTCATGCGCTCCGGCAGCGTGTCCAGCTCCTCGCGCGACTTGCTGGAACGACAGGTAATATGATTGTTTGTGAATTGGTTATGGTAAAAAGTAAAAGAGAGAGTGAGATATGTGTGCCAGACGTAATCCATGTATCTGAGATCTGAGTCAAGTTATAATCATTACTAGTTGTATTATACTAATGAGCATCTGTTTAGAAATATAGGGTCGCCTTAAAAATTGTCATTTCTGCTTCGTTTTAAATCCATGTGTAAGTAAAGGGTATAAAACGCAGATATATATATATATATATATATATAAAGTGGGTGAGGAATCGATTGATCTCTTATCCCTTAATTGTATTTGCTAACATGCATGGTAGGTTTTACTAGGAAAAACGTGTATGTGATAGTAAAAGGGTCAAATTGTAAAAAGGGTAAAAAGGGCCCAGTTGAGGATGAGAAAAGTCACACCTACCTTGGGTCTGATTTGGAGGCAGGCGGAGTGGACACAGCAGGCTGCTGTGGATTTGGTGCGCTGGCGCTATTTTTACTGTCGTCACCATTGTCCTTGCCGTTGTTCTCTTCGTCCGTTGACAGGTCCTCTTCTGACGGTTGGTCTGCCGAGATCCGGAATTGAACGTTGTCATCAACAACTGTTTTGCGTTTGTCCTCTGCCTGCAACATTAGCTCAAAGTGGTTCACATAAGGTATGGGGCAAACGCTGCAGTTGCGTTACCTGGATGCATTTAAAGACAAGTAATTGTGCACCAACGAACAAACCTGACTTGAAATAAAGCTTTATTGGTCAATTTTGTGCGCAATCAATTATATTGAAAAAAAGCCTACATTTTCAAATATATATAGATATATATCAAGTGTGATTAGTCAAAGGTTGTGCGCAAACTCAACTAATACTTTCGATAAATATCAGTAGATTTTTCATACATGTCGCTATTGTAAAAGTAAAAGGTGAACCTCGTAAATTTGATCTGATGTCAAATTATGGTAAAAAAGCAAACAATTTAGGACTTGTTTGCAAAGATTTTGTGCAAAATGACACATATTGGAACTTTCGTTTAAAATTGAAACAAGTTTACATGGACACACTTAAGAAGCATTGCAATCCGTTCAAACTGTTATTGATTTGATTAAAAATTATCAGGACTCCTTCACTAGATAATTGATTTAGGTACAGTTTGTTTGATCATAAACATTTGCAAAATTTACGAAACTATCGATTAATGGTTTGCAGTTATATCTTTTTTCTTACCTTAAATCACTCTAATGATAGAACTTACTTTGCTCCCGATAAAACATCCTAGCAAAAAGCTAATTCTCTAGGGTATATCGAAATGTGAAATAACACATACCATTTCAGATGCAGGTTTTTGTAGATCCTACGTTCATAAGAACGCAGGATATAGCGGTTTTTGCATGTGTCTACATTTTGTGACGAACTATATGCTGCGGAAACTAAAGTTGATACACGATCATCTAAAAAAAACGAAACAAAAAGGATGTTGCATTCAATTTCTTAAAATACTTATAGCTTATGAGTCAAAGCGATGTATTCGATTTTAGCATATATGCAATGTTAAAGCGCATGTCTTTTGGTTCATTTTTGTTATCAAATATTCCTCGCTTGTTATTAAATATTTCTTACAAACATGTTCTACTCTGACAAGTAGATGAACGGGTAAAACCTGACAATGCCTTCTAATCGTCATATTTTATTTTACAAAAGTATTATAATTTCTTTACAAAATTGTTGCTTATTACTCATGTATGCTTCGACTTTTACAGCATAAATGGCATGAACCTATTTATTGTTTTAATGTAGATGATGTAACGAAAATTGAATGAAAAAAGGTATCAATATTTCAGATCAATGGATTTTGCAAATCCTATTCGGAAAGATATGGATCTCAATTAATTAAGCCACGTGTGTTATGATGTTTAGAGAAACGCCGATGTCTTAGTAATGTATTAATATAAGGTATTGAAATAAGCATTTAATATTTAACTTTGAAGTATTCCAATTGTTAAGGTGCATTTTAAAATCGTATTAGATTTAGTTATTGTCTATTCTTTGAAATAACTAAACCCACTATAATGTCTTGCCGCGCCAATTACTACATACTCTTTATCCTCATATTTGGGTTAAATTTCAAAAGTCATTCATTTTGATAATATTGGTATTTATTTGTTTTTATTTGGTCATATTATTACTTATCATTATAAGTATTTATTAGCTCCTATATGTGTTAGGTCGTAATTATAAATCACATTGATAATATTGGTATAATAACTTATTTGTACATGTATTCGCGTTATTTTCAATACAATATAATTAGTTCAAAAACTGTTTACAAATGGTTTATTCTTTTTGTTTACTAGACAAGCACTCTTTTATGCCATATCAAACACGATGACCAAAATGTGCAGCTGTATACGCACATAAATGTTAGATAAATTGATCACTGATGAATTGCATTTATTAAAAAAAACTAATTTAGTCAATGTGACTTCTACAATCTCTCTTAATGTTTTTACGACAAAGGTCATCGTAACAAGCTATTTAATTATAAATATTTTTGAGCATGATAAATTTACATCTTTTCTGCGTCACATTCAATCATAAAGAATAAATAATTCCAAATATCCCTAAGACATGTATTTATGCTTGGCATTAAAAACAGAAAGCTTCACAACAATGCATTGTAATTAAATGATTATTCATCGACAACGTTATATGATATATGATTTTACATGGATTTGTGTATTTCCTCATTGTGACACTTAAATATTCAATATGACAACAAGATTTTGCTCTATTAAAATACGAAAGCTTGTTGAGCATTATTCTAAGATGAATTTTGAATAAGTTCGATTCTATGTGATGAAAGAAAATCATTTGATACAGACGTCAGAACATAAACAAATAGTAATGCACTGAAACAAGAGTACTTTATAAACGTAGGTGTTAAGATTATAGGTTTACAGGAGCACACAATAGTATCCACTTTATATGAAATTCAAAAAGAAATGCTTAACTTAAAATCTAATTAAAGTAGCAAACATGTTTGACATGATGAATGATAATATATATATATATATATAGGTTAATGCTGTGTATGCTTTTATAACAGTAATATCAATGATTAGTTCAATATCTACCATTGTCAAATAATTCAAAAGCCGACTCTGGTTTGTACTGAGCAATACTGCGTTTGTCCATTGGGAGCACTTTTTGTAACCTTTTATCATATAAAGCCATTTTGTTGTAGTTAATCACGTGTCAAAATCCGATCATGTTTTACAATATCAACTGTTAAGAATAACGCACAAATGACCTATACCTAATTCTATTGAAATCTATCAAATAGAAACAAACTAACGGTTAATAAAATCGAATTATGTATTGATCTGCTGTAAGAAAAGTCCTTTATTTGTTATTTTCCTAAATATCAAAGTTCACGAAAAAGAAAGGATTTCTTAATTACAAAAAGTGTTAAATTAGCGAGAGATA